>JABUQX010017680.1:0-33605 GCA_015478945.1 Trachelipus rathkii
GGACGAGATAGCTAACGCGGTTCTGGTAGTAGTACCTACGAAGGCCGAGAGACCCGCGAGACCTGTCCGGATCTTACTTTGTGCGGTTTATGGTCGCTTGGGTAAATTATTGCTTCGTAAAAATAAAAGAAAAAATAAATAAACAATAAGAAAGAAAACTGACTGAGATTGTAAAGAGCGCAGCGATTTCGAGACTGATCTTTTTGAAATCTCTGTCATCCGACGGAGTGAGCGTGAATGAAGTTGATTGATTGTAGATCATAGTCTAGAATATATTTAAATAAGAAAAGAAACAAAAAAACAAAACTGCGGAGTCGTAAAACAGAAAAAATTTTCCTTAATATATATATTATATATAATAAGTGAGGTTCAGGTTAAGAAAGATTACTTATACTATACTTACTTATAGTATTACTTATAGAGTATATATATTTATATTAAGGTAGGTGGGGTAGCTATAAGTAAGGTAACGTGTTAGAAGGATAAGTACTATGTGAGTAAGAAAAAGAGGAGTGGATATGTTAGATGATAAGATACTTTATAAAGTGGTATGTGATATCAAAAATAATATAATGCAGAGATCAAGTTCAGTCATCATGTGGACCTAACTAACATTTTTACGAGCTCGGCTTCTGCTCGTCTCTTCTCGCTCTCGTATCTCTCGCTCTTCTCTCTTGATATGATGATATGGGAAACAGAATGGGAGGCTAAGATATCGTGAGTGGGACGGAAATTAGGGGAAGTGGATTATAAGTATATAGCGTATAATATAGGAGGAGTAGCAAGATTTAATATAGATGAATACATATCTTTAGTGAAGTGGCATCAGAATAAGTTAGAAGTTATTGTATG
Source organism: Trachelipus rathkii (assembly GCA_015478945.1). Taxonomy (NCBI): domain Eukaryota; kingdom Metazoa; phylum Arthropoda; class Malacostraca; order Isopoda; family Trachelipodidae; genus Trachelipus; species Trachelipus rathkii. Next base: position 853 of record JABUQX010017680.1, read on the forward strand.
AGTAGTTAAAAAGGTGTGGAGTAATGATTATGATTAAGGAAGGATGAAGTAGATATATGGTCGAGTAATATATAACACGTAGTATATAGTGAATAAAAGTGAAAGAGTTTTAGATAAATAAAAGAAAATAAGAGGTCTACTAATATTGCATGTATAGATAATTAGGTTATGTTAAGTTGACCGTATATCGTACTGTGAGAATTAGCAGGTAGAAGGGCATAAGTTGCTTGACAGGATATATAGAAAGGATTCGAGAGTGCGCGACTAGCGAGATAGAGTGCAGTTTGGTCTGGTGATGATGTCTTGGTTTACTGAGAATTAGCTTGAGGTGGCAAATAATGGGATGATTGGGAGTATGCTAAACAGAATAAGTAGACCGGATGTTTGATATTATATTATGTAGAGAATACGGTGAGGCTATAGTGTATTGTATACTGGTAATAGACAAGAAAAATGTCTCAAAAATTAGAGGAAGATAGGATTGGAGGGGTTTAGGAGAGAGGGTATTAAGTATGGAAGGCGGTAAGGTATTAGTGAAAATGCGGACTTATTGAGGGTAAGGTGATAGGATGGTACTAGTAGTGAGGTGAGGGAATAGTTGTAGTAAGGTATATTATAGTACTGGCTAATATAGGTATATATTTATTTATAGCGAGGATTAAGTTGAATGAAATAATAGGGTGGTTAGCAAGGAGTATGGAGAAGTAAGGGGAATTTTTACCAACCGTGGTGGAGTCAATGGGTACTATAGGGTGAGATATGAGTATATATATTATTTATTGTGGGCGTGTTGTCACACTGAGGGAAGGGGATACTGGGTAATTTATAAGATTAATTTATGTGACTTTTTTGGAACATTTATTTTCATTATAACATTTTTGTGACTTCATTTACCAGTTTGTCCATGCAGTTGTTCAAATTTCATTTTTAAACAATTGAAATTTACTGCTTGAAGCAATTAACTCTAGGAAAAAAAATATTCAGCTTCGTATGTGATGACAATCAGCTCCAACCTATTATAAGAAAACACAAGGAAAGTCTCACATCGCAGGTACTAGAATGCGTGCGTGAGTACTATAGTGATTTAATGTTTGATCATGAGCTAATATCCCTTGAAGGGTGATTGTGCATAGGATGGATGATTAGAAAATGGCTTGTCTGATGGCGTTTATGTATAAATTTCAAATGTTGCACAAGGATTGAGGAGTCAGTGTTCCAGCAAGGGACTTGGGTAGGTATAGGATTGTTTGGTTCTCCATTTCTCATAGGTAGAGAGAGGATTCTATGTGGAGATAGGGACGGGTGAGATTACTAGTGGTAATTATCTGTGACAGATTGTGTGGTAGCACTCTGTGTTTCTCCGTTTCTTGGAAGTGTAGTGATGGGAAAGTGTATGTAGAGCAGAGAATTCTATTGAATGAGAGGGGTGAGATAGACTTTAACGCCGAAGAGAGCAAATATGTGGAGTGCATGAGGCCAAGAGAGATAAGAGAGGATTTAATAGATAGTATGGCGAGTGCGAGGTATGTGGTGTGGAGAGGTTCGTAAGTGAGTTTGGTTTTGTTACTATCGAGCTATTTGGGGGAAGGTGGGATAGCTGTGCGTTGATGTTAGTTGTGAATAGATGTGTAGAGTCTTAAGCGATATGTGATGAGAGAATATGGGGTTTTTGGACGGAGGTAGATTGGGGTATAACAGATCTCATGTGTGGGTTTGTTGTTTCGTTGTATCGTAGTCTGTGATGTGAGAGATCGCGTTGCGAGGAACGCATATGAGATATAACGTGAGCAGGAGGGCAGAGAAGAATAGGAGGGTGCAATTATGGGATCCCAGATCATTTAAGAAGTATGGCATAACATTGACGAGGGTCAGAAATATCCGTTAATAGTAATTATCGAGAAAAGTCATACGCGCGACACTTTAAAATTGCTCTTCCCTTGTGACATATGTAGAGCGCAATGTGTGTAGAGCAAGATATTATGCAGTTGACGACGAGTGAGAGAAGATGTAGATTATAATAAGAGATAAGGAGAGAGGCGTTGATGACACGCGGATGGTGTCAACTTCCACAATTCTTAGAGCCTAATTAAATCGGCTTGTATAACTGACTCTTTATTGATAGAGTTAGTGATCGTTGAGACGCAAATTGTTAATGACCAGGAGGGAAAAAGAGACGGTAGATGACTGTAGTATGGTGATTGTAGGCCGTTCGTATATTGAATGAGGAAGTGCAACACTCGATAAATCAGTGATTTGATCCGGAAACTGTCTATCTACTCATTGTTACAAGCGTCAATCTAATTAATGTGAATGGTCCCCTAGTTGCCCTATTTAGTCGGCGAAGAACTTTCAGCAAGCATATATGAAAGAGCGGTCTGAATACGGCTATTACTGAGGGCTGAAATGGCAGTTCTGAAGTATTTGAGTGCTCGTCATATGGTGCACAGAGAAATGATGATGGTCTTAAATAATTGATATTTGCTAGATATTCACGCAACTAAAGTATAGAAATGCAATAAGTGGAAGTTTCGCTTTAAGTATTTGTTCTCGTTCTATTTTAAGGAGCGCTTATGGCAGATGAATTCATGCAGTGAGCTGAATGGAGCGTGCTGGATAGTTGTTCCGATTCGTGTGATACAGGTGCCTGAGATTAGATGTATGAGGTGTATGTTTGAGAACGAGGCAATGGTTTTGGGATAGATATTTTTTATGGGATTGGATTCTGGGTATATGTGAGCCGAGGGTATGTAATCGTGACAGATGAACTTGATACGGCATAAGTTGGCACGATATTAAGTATCGTGCGGAGTTTCGACTGGTAGAGCATTATATTTGAGAGGCCGTGATTTAGGATGTGCGATATGTATTATAATTGGTGTACAGGATCCTTGGGTGATATGCCCCGATTTACAGGAATGACCTGGATGTTCTTATTGTAATTATAGTACTCAATCGAGCAGTTCGTGAACGATATGAGACTCCATATTCTAATTTTGATAACGATCTAAATTCGATCAATGATGAAATCTGTTTGAGAAAGGTCATCTTATTGTTAGCTTTGCTGTTCCATGGGTATCTCAATTGAGTTTGATATTGATCTATATGTTGTCATCTGGGATTTTATGAGTGCATAGACCATTATGAGTTGCGGGAAGTACGTCTGATGGTTATGTGAAATCATTTCTCTTTTTTTAGAATAAAAAGAGGAGAAACATAATTACATTTCAACAGATTACGGATGAATGAGTAATGAGTGGCATGAGAGAGAATTTTTAGGCTCAAGTAAGTTTATTGAGATTGAACGGGATGTAGAGAGAGCGCCAGTTGATGTTGTGGTAAGAAAATGATAATATCGTTAGGAAAACGCGCAAGAGACTCTATTATGTGAGAGACTAGTTGTATCTGTTGAGATAACATGAATATGTACGAGATATTATGAATTGAGATAGGATGATTACTTGTGTGACGAGTAAGTAGCAACACGAGAGACAGTAGGGAAATCAATTATAAGAGTGGATAGTGAAACTATAGCTCTGAGATTGCAGCAATAGGAACGGATTCATAGGAGTGGTTCTAGGTATCTAGGATGATAGTCAGTGTCATATGGGAGGTCGGAGGGATAGGAAGGAGACAGAAGTGTGGGTTGATGACCATAAATGAGACTGATATGAACAGACAATGGTGGAATAAAGATAATGCTGGAAGAGAGAGGGATAGGTGAGGAAGGTAGGCCTGACGAATTGGCAGCAGATACCGACACAGGGACTGGTGAGGATGGCTGGGTGGGAAGGCGAGATGAAGGCAAAATATGGATTTCGGAAGCTGCATTCCTTAGCTTGAGTATCCAAGCTCTCGTTTCAACGTAACGGGTATACTCATCAAGTGTATTTGTATAAAATTATATAAAGTACCAATATAAATAAATATAAATTAAGTATCATAATAATTATAAAGTATCTCTTGAGAAAATGTATATAAAATTATATAATATAGATTATAACAATAATTATATAATAAGTAATAGCCATTCAATTCCAGATTCTATAACCGCTGATTTAATGGGCTTTACGCTGTATTAATATTAGTCACGACTGTATCATTCATTCTGGTTTGAAATGAACCTATCCTGATTGCGTAATTTAATAAATTAAATTTAACTTACATTGTAGCTTCAGTGATTGTAAATATAAAGCAATTTGATGACTTTAATATAAAGACATTGTAGTGAACTTTGAAATGAACCATTGTGTTTTGAAAAGATGACATTAACTATACGAACGTCAGATTATAGTGAAGCTAAAATATAACGAGACCAAGACCAGGAATTCACTGTACTAACTATAAATACTATTTGACATTAGTGGACTATATATATTATAACTATATACTACTGAAACTTATGAACTATGAACTTCTTTGTGTGTTGAATATTACCTAATATAACGTTGAAGTAGGAAAATCTATGGTGACTCATAAACTACAGTAGCCATAATCGTGAACGCTACTATAATATAAGCGAGTTTATAGTGACTTATATTAAAAAGCATCTGTGACTATGAATGAGAATCTATTAACTTATTGAATATGATATTTAATGTAGCTACACTGTAAAACTATTATATCTATTGAAGTAATAAGATATGTAGAGGACTAATTTATAGTAATTACACATATACTTATACATTGTGGATCTACTGAAATGAATACATACCTTAGTGTTATATTTGAATATGAATTATATATTTGTAAAATTGACCATTCTTCTCACTTAAAGTAAATTTACAGAAAAATCATTAGATACAAGTGAGGAGATATTAGATGAAATAGAGAGTGAAAAACTGATTGACTTGGAAATCGTCTATGTTGTTTTGAATCGAGGCATGTGAGTCTTCAACCCTAGATCATTGTAGGACGTGGTGGTGAGTTATACCACGTAAGGATGTAGGTATGCAACAGTATTAATACCTTGTGACTTGAAATAAATCCTGTAGATGACTTGATATAGAACTTGTGACTTGAGACGAGGCCTAATACCATTGCTAGATTATCAGAACTTGCAACATCGTGACTTGAGACAATTACAATATATGTATCCTTTGATTTCTGATGAGAAATGTGACTCCGCAGGATGATAATAACCTTTCTGAGACTGCAATCGAACGTTGATGACTTCGATGAACAACTATATGACCATGTAAATGTATAAGATGATGAGTTGAAGATAAGTGACCGTCGATTATGAAACCATACACTCCTTGGCGACCTCATTGAATATGTAACCTTTAGACTTGATATAAACCTTGTGATTGATCATAACTCTATTAAGTCAGTGGTACAGTAACTCACTTTTAACTCACATGATATTTTTATTTTTTTTATTTTTTTTTTTTTTTTTTTTTTTATTTTTTTTTTTTTTTTTTTTATCTTTATACATATTGTATAAGTTGACTGGAAGTTGGCTTAAAAATTCTGAATCATCACCATCTTTGGCATTTATAACTGATAATTCTAATTAACTAATTATAGCGCAATAATTTACATGGTTCAACTTATATAATATGATCTTTTATGAAATATCAACAAATTCACTTATTCTATAAATAATTATTAAATATGGAAGTGTCGGAGCTGGAAAATAATTTAACGCAATACTGATCGAAAAGCGCCCTTTTCTAAAGGCACTATTTAGACCTTGAGTTGGGGTAGTGTCCGACAAAATGTCTCTAAGGGTTCTGATAAATAATGTAATACGTAAAATCGGTTCGATCAGGCTTTACATGCTCACCAATACCAAGACACACATCTAAACAATAACATAGGTGAAAACTTTCGATTATTAACTACGCGGTACGCACACATACATATTATATAATAATATATATCATTCTGCACTACCTTACACTTACACTTTATAATACATGTACACTAGCAGATTTCGAGCACCTTACAACTATATATACTAGTCACATTATATAATATATATTATTTATAATATATATACTATTATATTATATATATATATATGAATATACTATACTATATATATATCAATATATAATATATATATTTACTTATATAAAAGAGACGAAAATGTCATACTATAAAAATATCAAAGAGCAGAGACCAATATGATTCTGCCAGACATAAGATGTATAACATTGTTGAGAATCCTGGTTAAACATTTTATTGCGGTAAAACGTGTAATAAATAATTAAATATATATAATAATTCAATTAATATAATAATATTAAGTTTATAAAGAAAACTAAATATAATTAATCAATCAATCAATTATAAAAAATAATTAACAGATAAATAATAATAAATTATATTAATTAAATAAAATATAATTAATAAACAATTAAAAATCCATCATATCTACTCCAATAAAACTACACTAGCCTTATATATATACACGCCGAAATTTCTTTTGTCTTTTTTAGGAATCCTTATCAGGTAAAAATTTAGTTAGGTAAATAATGTAGCAACAAAAAAAAAATATAAAATAAAAATATAATAATAAATATTGGCTATATGTATTTTTTAAGAGTCAAGTTAGGGACATTATTATATAATATATATTTAAATATATATTATGAAGTATAAGTTAATACTATATATAAATATCTAATAACTATATATTTATACACTGGCTAGCTTGTTGGTTCTTATATCGAGGAGGAGACTTCTGATAGAGAGTTTATCCTATCTTATGATCTTTCGAAACTGTAAGAACATACTCTATCACTCAACTAAAGGCTACTTGAGTCCTTTTTTGACACGCGCCCTTCTGTTAATTATTTATATTATTATTATCTATATTATATGATTGATTATATTTATAAATTTATATATTATTATATATATAATTATTATTAATTTATATTCAATATTTAATTAATTATAATTTTAATTCTTTATTATTTATATTTTATAATTCATTTATATTAAATTTTTATATTAGTTCGGTATTTAGTATAGTAAGGAGATATTAATAGTTTTATTTACCTCTATGTATCAAAAGGTAATTTAGCACACATGCTGAAATTGTAAGTGGGGGCTTCAGATCCCGAAGCCCGAGAATTAGTGGGAGATAGCACAGGAGTAGAAATGATAATGACAGTTAGGTTTGCATTTGCATTACTTACTGTTTACCTGACGCGGGACGGGGGAGGAACCAATATCTTAGTTGTTCTCTATGCAGAGTAATCATAACGTAGTAGTAACGTCGCAGTAAGCCGGTAGTTAAGCATAACCATCCATGAAAATAGACAGGCATCATTCATACGTTCTGAAAACAAGATGTGGGTTTGTTGCAGGTTCCGGCGAGTAAGACCAACTCCTCCAAAGTCTGCTACTCTTCTAATTTTTACGGTCTCTTTTGGTACAAACGTCTTACAATCGCAAGCGTCTTTGAAACCCTTACTCAAGCCAACGTAAGACATGGAGCCAATTGAGTTTATGGCAATACTCATCAAAACGGCATATCAAAATGGACCTCATTATACTCTCACCTATAGCTTCCTTACCCGGCAGGCAGTGAAAAAACAAAACCCGCGTTTTCAAGCGCGTCGTATAAGAAAGGGGGGAACTTAGATATTGATCCCACAGCTTTTGCCCCGCGATTAAGACGGCCGAGAGACACCAACTCATCTGCATAGTGCGGGACGAGTCGTTCCAACATACAAAAAGAAACAACCTACGTCAACATGTTCACTAAGACAAGCTGCGCTTATTTATTTTTTAGCCACTGAGCTAAACGAAAGATTAATAAAAGAGAGATAATCTTAGGACATGCTTCTCCTTTAATGAAATAACAAATTAATATTTTTTTTTTTTTTACATTTTCCGCTCAAAATCAAATATTTTACCAGGATTCCACAAAATGTAGATTCTTTCGCTGTAGGCTATTGTAGTTTGGACGTTGTTTTTTTTATCTCTCTTTCTATATATTTTTTTGAAAAACCGCATTTTTCCGGCGTTAAGCGCTGTGAGTAAGAATCTGTACCAAGAATCCAAACGAATAGTTAGATACAATGGCCACTTTCCTCTCGTAGCTAATTAGTAGGACATACCTGGCGTTTTTTTGAGATATATGGATTGGCAGAAGTATTTGTGGTTTTACAACTGCGATTTTTATCCTATATAGTATAAATAACATAACTATAGCGTTTTTTATGTATATTTGTGTAGATTATATACTATATATACTAATAATATATAGAAAATGATAGGAATAATATAGACTATATTATCGTCACTACTGGCGGTATAGTAGCCCGCAGTCAACTAGCAACCTGTCGTTTCAAGCGCTGGTATTATATATATATATATATAAGGGATAATGGTACAATTCGACGACAATTAGGGAGATTATGTGAAGTATCTAATTAAAATAACTTGGCCTCTTATTAATAATGAACACGCAAATTTTGGTTTAATAAATCAATAATTAAACATTATACAATGAATGCAAAATAAAATAACCTACTATTCTATTCTACAATCGTATACTAAAACTAGCAGCGTTTAGATTCATTACGTCATATTTATATATGATACTTATATTATTGTAAATATAATTACAAGCTGGCGTTTGATTTGCTTTATAGAAAACGTACTAATAAGATAAGTGGGCGTTTCTAAAATATAAGTGCCAAGAAGTTATATGTAGAACGCCGCGCATGATGCACTTAGCACATAACAATAAGATTAAAAAATGTATTCCTTCAATTAATTGGAGATATAGGACTGTAGACTCACAATATTTATTATTACCAATAAAAAAAGCGTCCTGATAGAGCGAGGTCCCGGATTATACAAAGCCGTTAAAGAACGCGCGGCTGTTTCTGACGATAAATTAAACAATAATCTATATTCAGTAGGTTTAAGATGCAACTGTTCAAACAAGTATCACTTGTACAAGCGTTTAAGAAACTTTCAAGTATGACTCTACTTACAGACGTTATATCTGTAATGCGGAGTCAGAACAGCTGATTTTTGCGGCAGTAGGTCCAGGCATATCGCATCTTATTCTACTAGATAAAATCCTGAAAACAAAATAGAATTTATAGGAAAAAAAAAATCCAATTGCCAACTTGTCATGCAATAGAAATGCACAGTTAGTTCAAGAAAAAATTTCATCTTAAACCTACCGATTGTTCAATGGAGTACCGCACAGCACAATTCTGTCCCCCTCATTGTTAAACTTATTCCTGCACGATGAACCCACACATGCGATCCCCACAGAAAAAATCAGAAGCTATGCAAACGACATTGCTACCTACCTATATCTTCAAACTCCAACTCTGGTCCACAAAAATCAGAATGGCCGTCAAAACTACTCAAACACTCTTTTTACATCAGGTTGGCACCCACACCATAGTAACTCTCTTCAACACAGAATATCACTCCATAAAACCCCAACAATACTAGGAACCATATGACAAATGTTACTAAACAACATTATTTTAAATGCAAACCATAAGCGCACCTAATAAACTAAACTAACAATACTCAAAACAGTAACATATTTAACAAGTAATAATAAATCTTACACTACCATACGTTCATACATTAATAGCAAAACCTTTTGGTTCTACAACCTTGGGTATTATTAACCTTAATCATCACGAAGGTGGGAGCAGACCAAGCCCATAAGCTATGCATAACTATGATATAAGTTTCCTACAATGTAATAGAATATATACATATACATCTCATTCAAGTGCCCTAAGAAAAACATATACATGAAATTCTTTCCGAAACAATAAATACGCTATCTTATCCTCAGTAAGCATCAAGGAAATATCTAAATTTAATTAATAAGTCTTCCTCACTTAATCAACACCAGTAAAGTCGCAACATAAAAGTAGTTTGGAATAAGCATCAAAAATATCTATAATCTTATTAAAATGTCTTTATTGTATGCTTTTTTTGTTTCTTTATCTCAAACTAAGCCTTGTGCAACACTGTTATCAAGATAAGTTAAATTTATTTGTTTATTGCCTTCTTTCACTGTTTGCTAATGATTCAACTGGTATATACTTATCATACTAACAAGAGCCATAGGGGAGTCGAAAGTATGCTAACTCGTAAACACAATGGTTATACTCAACCAATATATAGATATAAATAGTCATCTACCCTTGAACTACACAGAAAATACATGCACAACAGACAAACCTAGCACACAATCATCATGCAGCCTGCAATATAAGCTGGATAAGCAACCGTCAAACGTAATTCGAACAACGATTACCTAACTTTAACGAACCAGTCAAAATGCAACTACAGCATGGTAATGCAAAAACGTTAACACTTTTTCGCTACTTTTTCAAGGCATAACCTCTCTCAATCTTAAGTTATCTTCACTACACAGTAAACCATTTAAACTAAACCTTTTCCTCGAAACATTGCTTAATTGATCACGCTTACCAGAGCTGACGAAAGTATGACTAACGTAACCAAAGTTTCCACATCAAATAAAGCTAACATAGACAGAAAGAAACAAGATAAATTAATTATGCAACAAAGACAACCTCTATTCAAGCCTTACACACAAAATAATCTTGTTAACATTCAACAAAGTTCCTACAACTTCAAACCAGTAAAGCAAAACTAACCATGGTATGTACCACAAAACTGTCAATCCTAATCTTACTTTTTTCAAGCATAACTCTAAGAATATTGGACATTATTCTTACACTGGATATTAAGTACAACATTTACCGCTTTAAGTCCTCGAAGCGGTCCAACTGGTCGACGACGCTTTTTCTGTGGATTGATATATTGAGAACTATAAATTTATCGAATTTTTTGCGATTTTCTTTTCTTTAACTACAAATCTATTTCTAAAAGTAATCGATTTATAATCGATTATAATTATAATGCATAACTATCCCCCCTAAAAATTGGAGTCAGTATTCCCTTTCAGACATGGATGAGCAAGATCGGTGTGTCGGGTACGGCTGCGTCTCTTCAAACCCCATTTTAATTATGTGCGTTGAAATAACTCATTTTTTAATTAAAACTTCTTACTTATAGTTATTATCACTAAGAGTTTTTTTAAAGTGTGTTTGTTAGTATTGTTATGTAGGGAAAATGTGAAAAAGAAATATGTATTCTTGTAGGGTAAGTTTCGTAAAAATTAAACCTCATCGGCTGCTCATAACGTCAATATGAAAAATCATATCTGCGTAACGGGTGAAATCCGCTTCGGACTCTTTCCCACGTCCGCCGGGAAATAGCGAATCGCCGGACTGAAAAAGTTTTGGATTTTTTTTTTAATTAATTACATATTTAAGTGTTACGTATTTATATATAATATATATATAGATTATACTTATATAATATATATATTACTTTAACTTATATAGGTACTTATAATATAAGTTAGTAAACTTAAGCTTAATAACTATATATATATATAACTAGTAATTTATTAATACATATAATATATATATATATAACTATATATTAAATACTATATTTGACTATAATAAAAATATCAGTAGTGGTCACTTAGATAAACTTAGGTATTATATAATTATTTCCGAAATAGAGTGGTAGGACAGGTCACGGTCATGCTCGTGACCGCTTTCTTCGGACTTTTCGCGAGGCCTTCTAGTTATAGCACACCACCAAATCTAAAAAGAATTTGAACATTTTTTTTTTTCAATACCCACAACTTATTTTACGTTTATCTAATTATCTAATTATAATTTATAATATATATAATTAATATATATATAGTATTATATATATATATATATAATACATATAAATATATATATATTATATATGATATATGTATATAATATAAATGTATGATAAATATATAGATATATATTAATTATCGCTATTAAAATTTAAAACACTTATTCATCAGACCTAATAAGTGATATATCTTTGAATTGACAGTGTTCTTTGGTGACTAACGCATAACAGAAAATTTTATTTGTTACGCAAAAATTCCCAATTTGTATAACTATCTATTTTTCCATTCAGATCTTGTTTTCGAGTTAGTATTTGTAATAATCGTGCTCCGAACTGTAATTGGAACTAAGAAAATATCTGAATTGCCCCATAGTTAAAAGTTTTCAATTATAATTATAATAGACTTGAATATACTATAATTATAGTATATTCAGGGTTATGGAAAGAGAAAGACAATCCAAGAGTCAGTTATTATCTTATTAAATTTGTACATTATATACGTGTCTATAATTAATATAATATATGTATGGTACATAGAATATCAAAGACAAGATGTGTTATTGTATAATAAACATTTTCTGAGTACGCCGAGGTAAAATTATCTTACATCATTCATTTGTGACTAGTGGTGAGTTCCAGAAATAAACAGAATTAACATCGTGGCATATTTTTTAATTGATAACTGGTTTTTGTTCATAAAATCAAAGAGTATTGTTGGCAGGTGTTTTTGAAGGTTGAGAGTGGCTTCTCCTTTGCATCAACCTATGCGCCCAGAAATAGTCGACATGTAATACGGAGTTAAAACTGAGAGGAGAATGACATAAGTATGTATGGAATGAATATAGAAGGACAAGGAGATAGCAATAAGGATTGGAGAATTTGGGTTGGGAAAGCCTATTGAGATGGTTCAAAATTAGAATAAATGAGATTTTAAGTGTGAAAAATATATTGAACGAGGTCTAAATACATAACTAACTCATACATAAACAAATCGTTGGTATAAGTCATATAAACAAGTTGGGGTGAAACCTATTTTCAAAATATATGATATTTGACCCTCTGGATTACTAGGAACAAGATAGAGATAGCCATGCAGGTAGGGCAAATTCTAAAGAAAATCAACCATATGTTCTGATCATCCGAAGAGGACGCATTTGTTGTACTTAGGATACAAGCAAGTACAAAATGGGCGGAGGTTGGATTATACTGTGCGGATATGCTCATTGAGCTTATACCGGATCAACGTCAAGTCCAGAATAGAACTACAAACATCTACGCTAATTGCAGTTTTGAGTATGTATTTGTTGACCTATCTTAAGACGGGTTAGATCAATAGCTATATTGGACATCTTCAGTTATAACCGAGGGGAATCCATAGTGGCAAAGGTCTCCTCAAACATAAGAAACATTTCAAATTAGCAACTAACAGCTCAGATTTATTTTCAAACGGACATAAGGCGGTGGGGTCCTATTGCAATTGTAGGAGTGTGTTGAAAACAAATAAATAACTTTACAGTATTTAAACCAGTAAGGCAAGAATGCCCTTCGAACATAGCACCGGGGCCAGAAGGCCAGGACAATGTGCGAAAACGAGAAAACTAGAACGGTCAAAACCAAGTAGAAATAATGCTCCCGCACCATAATCTGTCAGGCAGTTGGAATGAAAATGTCGTGAAGCGGGAATAGCAGGTTTTACCGAGGACGAGAAAAAACTTGCAAAACCTATGCAAAACAGCGAAGATTGTCAGTCATGTGCGAAAGTAAGGTCAAACGTTCAATCTATTTTGCCTCCTCCCTCGGTCAGACAAAATGCATCCAACGTTACTTTTGTTCAATAATGCAGCTAAGCATATATTGTCTAGTCTTGGGGTCTTTTAAACCCACTTCTCATCTAAGCACTCTGCTCTAATATCTTATATAACTAATAAATTATAGTCTCATAATTAGTAGCTTTGCTTATATATAATAGGCTTATATATTATTTACTATATATATATATAAAAATATAGTAAATTAATATAAATAGATATTTAATTGCAGCTATGCGTACTTTAAATATTAATATATATGACATTTTATAGCTATTAGCTAATGCTGCAGTAATGTGTGTATGTACTATATATATTTTATTATAGTATAATATAAATAATATAATATTAATTATATATTTATATAAGAAAACATATCTAAATATAATAAATGCACTAAGATATGTACTACCTAGGTATAAGATAGAATAAGTACATATAAATAATAGTAATACAAGCTATAATAGTATAATAGTATATAATAACGTTATTAATAATATAATATAGTATAATGTAATATATAATTAAATATACTTAAATAAAGGATACTGTTAAGTAGAGTCTAATAATATTATAAAGGATAAATTGATTATACACGAATTATTATCTTAATTTGAATTATATTTACACAATGTTGTGTTACAGTTGCAAATAATATTTTAAGGAAGCTATAAATAAAATAAAAGTTACACGGTTGACGTAGAACTATCTTCAATCTCTATATACTTATGCTTTCTTGACTTGTAGCTATTACTTCTTTACTTCTTAAACTATCTTTATTTCTTCTTTCTCTTCCCTTACCCGTTTTCACATTCATATTTCCATTCTCCTTTTCTTTTTTTTCATCTTTTTCTTATACTTTATTTTTCTTTACTTTTAAGGTGACTTAGTCCAAAGCTTATTTTTATACAATCGTTTCACTATTTTCTTTTCTTTGATTTCTTCTTCTTTAGTACTCTAGGTTTGGGCATTTTGTCATAAAACTCTTATCTGTCATAGGCACTTATGATTGGCGCTTGAAAATGTTCAACAATCTGGGATTTTCGAGCTTGGTTCATATCTCTTTGATAACGTTTATGGTTTGGATTAGTTTTTGATTTATTAGTCATTGTTAGTGAAGTATTGAAGTTGGTGGTATGAAAAAAAACTTTGGTTATGTCAAATACATTATTATCAGAGAGGAAAGTAATATAATATCAGGTTTATGATGACGCGGTATGACCACGATGCCCGATCTCTACAAACTATACTTTAGCATTATCTACTATATATGACTAAACTTATATAATACCACTACTAGCTTATCATATACTGAATTAAATCACTACTACTACTACTGCTACTAACTACACGCTGTCACTAATTAACTAGTAGTTCAATATCAAGGTCTTTCAGGATGATGACTCAGTTTGAACTGTGTGGCGGAGTACACTAGTTAGAAAAAATCAGATTCTTTTTTTTATTATTTTAATTTTTTATTACTTTTATAATATTATTCATTTCTATCTATTAAATATTTTATTATTTTATCTAGTTATTATTATTATTATTAATTAGATGTACCGCTTGTCCAATGATAATGTCTGTTGGGCTTTTGAGTAATTTTTCGCTGCCAATGGTATATAGGAGTATTCTAGTTCTATATAGATAATATTATATAATTATATACACAAAAGTATATGTTCTTGAGTAATATAATTAGTATAAATATATATTATTAATATCTAGGCTGTTGACTATATTTATGTATACATTATATACCTAAAAATTATTATATATATAAGCAATTAGGAAATAAAAATAATAATAATCTTTAATATTTTTTAAAAATTTGGTTAAAATATAAAATAAATATAAATGTACTGCGTTTGATAAACACAAGAGATATATTTTTGGATTAAACTAACAATTTTGGTTACATTAACTAATCAATATAATACTATTACTATTTACTACTCACTCGCTTAAAATCAGCTACCGTTAATTGTTTAAAACTGATTATAAGAATTTCTCGATAATTGTATATTTTCATGAAAATGAGTGTTTTCTGCTAGGATTAAAAGTATAGTAAAAGATAGTTAAACACAGGATGTAGAGGGTCGGTGAGAGATACCGATCTGGGTTTTGGTGGTACTGATAATGCTTTAGGTGAACAAAAACGTGGTTTAATTACTCTAAAAATTTGAAACTTTTTATATAGAAATGGTTTTTTCAGATTAGATAAGAAACAGGTTTTCTATAAGTAACATCACTAGTAGATTATTATTATACACTACCAACAAATGCTACCCATTGATTTCAGGAATAAAAATTTTGTAAAGGGGTCGATAAGGGTAGATATTTCACTCAAATGCATTTTTGACTCGGATTAAAACCCTTCCAACTCATATAAATACCGAATTTTGGGGTTACTTTAAAAACGATATTTCTGAGGTTCATCTGGTATAATTTATGGCTGTCATTCTGGGAACCCCTTAAAATTAGAGATATATAGATCATTTGGCTATTCCATAGACATTGATATACCTTTTCCATCTTCTTCATATCTATAAATTATATTTATTATTAATATAATTAATATATATATATAATTATATATATATTAATATATATTTATATATAATATATATATATATATATATAATATATAGTATATATATAATATAAAGTACATATATAATATTATACTAGTATATTAATATATAATATATTTAGATAAAGAGACGACGTATAAATGACACGCAGTGGATTGTTGTTGTACAGGTGTTGCTAATTGGCATTCATATTAGATAGGTGGTACGTCGTAAGAGATTGAAAGATTATGGTTCATTAGGCAACTTGTTGGTAATTTGGCCAATGGCTCACGCCACATATGGTTATAAAGAGCCTAAAAATGAATGACGTCAAGGTAGGTGCTCGCTACTATTTATGTGAAGATCAGACATGAACGTAGATTAAGCTCTCATTAGGTGGAATTGCACAATGGGAATAAGGGTGAGGAATATAAAACTAAATAGATGACGTTATATACGGCTGGACGTAAGAGCATAGGGTTGAACTAAGGGGGGTAGGGGAAAACAGTCATGAAAGTACTGAGCATATGGTCATTCAAAACACGCCGCACGTAATACGAATGGATGAGTGAGAGAGAGGGCCGGGGGGCACCCCAAAACAAAAGGCAGACAGGGAATAGTACAGCGAGGATAGCCAACGCTGTGGTATGTCGATGGCACCAAATGATAGGAAGAAGCGTGAGGATCTGGAACAGCCGCTTATATCGGCATATGCTGCCTATCATGCTTAACAGAATATACTATACTTTATATCACTTGTGCTAATTGCGGGACGATGCACCTAACTCTTTTGCCCACAATATCTTTCCCCAGTCCCCCATTGTTGGAAAAAGGTTTTATGATATAGATATCTTGAATTAATAAGTTCATAAATTATGCCTTCAAAACAAAGCTTTTGAACTTTCAAAAGGAGGCTTTGCTTGTACATATATTCCTTCGTAAATGAGAATGCCCCCACAAAAAGACAAGACGCTCACCTGCTACCTTGTGAAGGGCATGCTAAGTATTTCCTCGCGAGTTCCGCAAGATGTGGAAAATTTTACAATTATCTCGGCTCAAACCACAATAGGATCGATAATATAGAGATATAGATATATATATATAATTTCGATCAATGACAGAGTGTCTTTGACACCTCAGACAAGATCCCTTCATCGGCTGCTAGAAGCTACAAGAATGTTCATGGATTTAACCAAAGGTTTGCTAAAAATGGTAAATGTTGTGTCTGCTTTTGTAATCTTTTCCTTAATTTATTGCGGTGAAATGTTCTGCCTTTAGAGCATTTCATCCATGGCTACTAAAAATTTTAAACTCCTGTGAAACAAACAATGGTTCAAGAAAATTTGGTATTGTTCTGGATCTAGAAAAGTTGCTATTACACCGCGCATGCAGCGTATGTATTAAGCGATGTAATTGAACATTAATAATTATCCTATCTAAAAGACATGAGTATTTCATGTCCAATCTTTGAAAGATCTCATTACTTTTAATAGCTGATTCTAAGCACCAGTTAAATATAGTATATAATAACTAGAGGCAAATGCAGTCCTGACAAACAAGAATTTTCTGAGCTAAATAGTCTTAGTTCGCTCTTCAAGGCGGTTCATAAAAGAGTAATCAATATCTAAAATCGATTGGAGGGTCGATCACCTGTCAGGCCCCTTTCCTTTGGTGTTTCTTTGAAGCGTAAGGGAACAGCTTCCTCTTACATTTTCAACATCTCTCAGCATGTGATAAATCTCTTACAGCAGAAGAATATAATTGCCGTTCTGAAAGTCCCTTTCATATTATTAAAAAAAACGAATAGAATACTATATCACCGACTCTGCAAAATTTTATGCGATAACGAATGCGGTTGCGAATAGAGAAAAATGGTGCGGATATCCGCATATATGTCCGTACATTCAAAAAATCATAAAACCTTTAATGGATATCAATGGAATAAGTGACTTTACATGTTCCTTATTGAGTATTGTCTTCTATTTAAATATAATAGGATGAGAGGACTGTTTTAATAAGTTTCATTTTAAAAGTTTTAAGTTTTTTTAAATAAATAAATTTATATTATCTATATATAATATATATATATATTTAATATATATTAATATACTATATATTATATATATATATATATTATATATATATATATATATTTATATAGTAATATATATATTAACATATTATATATAATAATAAACACCATCATTCATAATATATACTGTACTATATATGTATATTATATATTATATATATAGCTATTATATTAACTCATACTAATATACATATATAATGAGTATCGAAAACATGATTAATATCGAATATATCGATAATATATATTTATTATAACTATACCTTAATCTTCATCAGACATTATAATATATAATTATCTATTTAATTTTTGTGTATCAAAGGTACCTCAAGTAGGGTTTGACCCTATACACCTTGAGAATGGATTGTAATACACAAGAGTGTTACCCCCGACTCATATGACCAAAGTTCTTTTTTGGGAAACGTAGGAATTGGGCCTAGGTGGTATAGAGCCTCACGCGGTGTAATGTAGTAAACTCGCGACGCGGAGTACTAGGTGCGTTTCAGAACAGCCGCTGATGGGAGTCTTAAAATAAATTTATTGATCATTCAAAAATATATATATATATTATATAGTAAAATATATATATGATATTATACAGTATGGTATATATATCAATATATATATATATTATATATATAATATATAACACTTTTAAAATTAATATTATATAGAAACATGACATAAAACTACAAACAACTACATATATATATACTATATATATACATATAATCAAAATTGAATCATATCAATATATATATATATATAATAATAATATATATATAAATATATATATACATATAACTTGAGCTAAAAGGGGGCAGGGGGGCAGGGGGGCAGGGAGTTCGGGGGGCAGGGGGCATTGCCCCTCTAATCTCTGGATAAAACAAAAAAATAATGATACCTTAATATGTTTGCAGACGCCGTTTTTGTCGGGTTTATTAGTAGAACAAACAAAACGAAAACCAAAAACACTCCCCCACCACACTAAGCAATATTGGAAGTTACTAATAATTAATTAATAACGTATTAAATAAATATATATTTAAAGAGATATATTAATGTGGGTTATATCCGTTTTATTTGAGCTTGAATTACGTAGATGTGCAGCTTTTATCAGCTGTTTTCTTCTGGCAGATTCTCGCTAGAATCATCAAGTATGTCCAGTGCATTTAGGCTTTGCAAGATGCTAAACTGCAACATTACAAGAAAGAGACGTTACCGTAGTTGAAACAGCACTGCTATACGCAACTTCAAAAACAATTTCAGAAGTAAATTAAACTTACAGCATTTTTGAAGACCATAATTTTCCTGCGGAACCCTGACATTCTACCTTCTTAGAAAGGTAAAAACGCTAAGATAAGAGGAATTTTTGAAGACCTATTAAACTTCGAATAGAAGTGGTGGTGTGGAAGTGGAATTGAAAGAACATATTCATGGACAGAAGAATGCGTCTGGAGGTCTCCAATGATTTCAAAATGAACTTTTTTCATATATAGATATAGAATATAAGTTATTATAGTGAGAGTTAGCAAGTGAGTGAGATGGAAAAGTTGTGCCGAGTGAACTACGAATTATTGTTTAGACAATCGGATACAATTATCTAAGGTAGGATTAAAATTATATTTTCGAATCTATGAAAAAAAAATCACTTCGTAGAGAAAGAAGTTCTGGTGCTCTATGAAGTTCTTGAGGATGGATGGTGAAAACTATTGCAAACCGATTGAAAATTTTGTTTATAGAAAAAGAATAGTTTGGAAATCCGAGATTTTTGCGTTTATGGTCACAGAGGGGTACGGACATGCTTCCGCAGTCACTGGCAAGGAAGAACATGGAGTTCAAAAGAAACCTGAGTAAAAAATATTAAAAGGATTATATATTTTCACTGTGTAATCCATCTCCTTAATTTGGCCATTAATGACTAAACATATCCTTCCAGAAATTCGAAATACACAATAAAAAACAATTACTTTTTGTCAGAGAACTCCACCGAAGAACGAAAATAATTGCCAACTTACTTGAAACTTTTGTGATAACCCTTGGACCAAAAAATATCATAGCTTACTTAGTATAATTGTTCCATACAAAATGATAAAAAAATCGTTGAAAGGTTTAAGAAAAAAATTGTCAAAAGAGTAACAAATCAAACAAGAAAAACGATTTTTATTATATTGTTCGAAAATCAACACATATTAATTCATTACAAGTCAATACAAAGATTGCCAACTATATCTTCCTAATGGGCAACAATATTTTGCTTTAAGTTGAATCCTTATTAATACATTATTCAAAAAAAAATCTTTGACTTATGCAGTGGCTCATGATCACTTGTCCAAAAAGATATTTGGATAGTTGTCAAATGCCCGGACTGTGGCGCAAAATGCTGGATCAAATACTGCCAGCCACTATTTAAATCCTGCTCGCACACACACATTCTATCTAAACAACATCACAACAATACAAACACGTACACACTACACCATCAACACCTACTACACCACTTTTTTATATTATATGAATACTATATATATATATATATATATAATTATGGGTAAATATTATATATATATATTATAATAAATATATATATAAGATCATAATATATATAAGGGTCATTATCATCATTACTACTATATTATTACTATATATACTAAATAATATATAATAGTAGGTATATAGGGATATTATATCTAATATAAATATATATATATATTACTATATATATATATATATATATATACTTAGTATATATCATACTATTATACTTATTATACACTATATAATAATATACTATATCATTTATATTATTGAGTAGGTTATATTATGAAATAATATAACTGCAAATTTTTGCCCCCCACTAATGAAAGAGAGAAGAGAGAGGGGAGCAGAGTTAGTAAAAATCTTCTGGAATCATCGCTGATATATACTATATATATATATATTATATATATATATCTATTAATATATATTATATAATATATAATAATATTATATATATATATTATCTTATAATATATATATATATATTATATATATATATATATATAGGTATATAGGTATATATATATTTATATTTTAATATATATGTATATATATAGTTATAGTATATATATATATATATATATATTATATATTTATATACATATATATATGGTATAGTATATATATATATAATTATAATTATTATATTAGTATTATTAATATATATATATATATGATATATATGATATATATATATATATTATATTATATTATATATAATATATTATATATAAATATAATATATATAGGTATATATTATATATATATGTATATATATAATATATAGTATATATATATATATAGTATATATATAGGTATATATATAGTATATATTATATAATATATATATACATCATATCTAACCAGTGTAGTATATAAGTAAACTGATTAAGGAATAATATACTGATATATACTGATAATATATACTATATATATATATTATATTACAATATATTATCAGTGATATAATATACTAAATTATATATTATACTATATAATATATATAATAATATATTATATTAATATGTATATTATATATATAAATATATATTATTTATATATATATATATAGATATATATAAATATAATATATAATATATATATATATATATTATATAACTATAGTATATATATATATAATATTATTATATATATATAAATATGAAATATAATGATATTATAATATATTTATTTGATTTAATTAATATATAATAGTATATTATATAATATATAGTATAATATAATAATATTATATAATATATATATATATATAAAAAGGTGGGCATTAACGCGTTAAGCTAATCCGTTAATTAACTTGTTAAATTTTTCGTTAACTTTTAAGGCTTTCGTTAAATTTCGAAAAGAAGTAACGAACTATTAACGGAGTTAAAATTTTCCAGCCTTACAATCCGTTAGGGGGACCGTTAACTTTAATTTACCAAGTTTTATATACGGGGTATTCAGTTCTTTAACAGATTATTAAATGGTGGTATTAGATTCGATTTTCGTGATTAACGAGATAAACTTTATTTTTTTGATCCAAAGAGGTGGTCTAACGCAAAAGTCCTCGATAGGCTCAAAAGATGTTTTATATTTACTCGGTTATTATATAGTTTAGTAATGTTTAACAAGGGTTCGGAAAAAACCTCGAGTTTTGAGGGAATGTGGTTACGTGCTGACACCACCCCATACGTTCAAACTATATTCCTCTATGTTTCAATACTAGCACTGTCCCTCAGTGTTGGAAGCACGCGACATGTCCAAACCTATTCCGCAAGAAAGGAACGCCTCTGATCCTTTCTATCGCCTAATAGCCTCATTGTAATTCTATCTAAGATTCTTTGACAACCCTTCTCAACTCTCACTTCTTAGCACATCTGGTAAATTCTCATTCTCTTCTTCCGTATCGCGTAGTACGGAAAGACTATTTAGATAAGCTTAAAAATCATACTGGACGATAACTTTCCTATTCTAAACAGATTTTATGGGTTTTCCGCTCTTAGGAACTACTGGCAGAATTGCGTAGTGGCGCTTGACTAACCCCAAAAAATTTTGACCGGGCATGGCACGCCATCATTGCTCTTCTCCAAGCTCTTTCCTCCTTCTCTTTGCTTACTTGTCTAGCTTTCTTTTCAAGTGCTGAAACATCGGCTATGGCTTTTGAGGAGCGACTTTCATCTCCTTTTTCTCGTCAATAGTGGAAGTTGCTCAAGTTTTCGTGCTCATCTCCTACTTTAATTCCTTACTTTTCCATTAATGAATTCTTCTCACTTCATTATCTAATCTTATCCACTCACATGCCTGATGACTCGACCCTTCATTCTTCAACCTCATTTAATTTGATCATTATCATCATTCAATTTGAAACTTTTAAATTCTTTCGATTCTAATTTACTCGCTGCTAAGATAGATGTCTTGCGGGTGGGTTCGTCTCAACCTTGGTGAAATTCAATTCCTTTAAAAACCCACTTCTAATAATCTCCCTCTAAATACCTTCTAATACTTTTCTCATCGTCTTTTGACGGCTCTCTATCGCTCTCTCCTGTTGACACATATAAACATTATTTAATCTTTAAATAAAATAAAATGTCTTTGGAATACCAACGAAACAAGTCGACTAGATGGTTTGCTGGGGCGGTGCTCAAAAGAACTGGGGTTCGTTTAGACTGCGAGCACTTTTTTTTCCTCTTCTCAGTTACTGTCATCTTATACATAGGGTCTCATCCGAACACAATTGTATTTAGAGTACGTGGCGGTTTTTCATATGTAGGCGAGGGCTCTGGTTTCGAAGCCGGTTTTCGGGAGGGGTCGCGCTACAAAAAGACGTCAAAATAGGCTATATAAAACGTGTTGTATGTCTTTCTCAGTTCATCTGAACGCTCTAATCTTTGCGTGCGCAGTGTTGGTGCTTTAATCTTTTTTCTACAAATAGGTAATGCCTCAACGTCAGCGGCAGGTGTTAGCGGGAACTTATCCACTCGCGTACACAACCTTTACGAAGCCCTAGTATGCACAAGGGGTGCTGTATCTGCCCGAGTTTGTGTAGATATGGTAACGCGACTAGTTTGCTGCGGTGGTTTCCCTTCTTTTTCCTTTCGACACTGTCTCGCTGGACTCGACTCTTTACTTCTGTGTTTCTGCCCTGAATTTAATTCCCTCCACGTTTAAGCCTGGTCCCATCATGTTTCATTGCGCGCCCTGCGATAATCCCCTTACGCGTCCTGCGGATGAAACTTCTGGCGCGGTTGCCAACAGTCCCTTCCTTGAATAGGGCTCTGTCAGTGAGTGGCGTGGTAGATCCAACTGTAACAAAAAAACAAAAAAAAAAAAAAAAAAAAAAAAAAAGAAATTGAAGACAGGGTTACGTTAACGATACGTTAAATCTTCCGCTACATATGCTTTACCGATAAATAGCTTTAATGATTAAGCCGACCGTGTAATTTTTTTAGTTTTGTTAACTGGAGTTAGTATTAACTATGACGTGTAACTTTTCTCAGTGTGAGAGGGTGGCCACCCTTTGTATTATCATATATATATATATAATATATAAGTATATTATACATATTATATAATATATATATTATATATATATAATATAATATATATATATTAATTATATATATAATATATATATTATTATTATAATAATATATATATTATATATATGATATATATATATATAATTCAAATTTTATATATACTGTATTTAATTACGATTTCTAACAAAAATACTTTGCATATATAAAATATATTATATAATTATAAAATAATATATATTATTGATATATATATATTTATATATATAATATATATTATATATAATTAATATATATATATATATAAGATATATATAGTTATATATAATATATATAATATATCTATATATACTATATATAGTATATACATAATAGCATATTATACTGTTTTAATTATATATTTATAAATTATCCTTATTGCTTATAGATTTTGATATATTTATTTATATACTATAAACCATTTCCAGGAAATAACTGTGAGGAGAGTGTGGAGGAATATAATTCGAAAACCTACATAGCATTCGCAGTAATGATATGGTGATAGTGAAGTGTGTGTGGGTATTGTGTGCAAGAGGGAAATAGGTTTTGGGGATGACGTCATTTAGATAAAGGAGGAGGTTAATACCGGGTAGAGTGAGAAAGTAACTGACAGATCCTGTAAATTCTGCAGGTATAGATGAAATTAAATGGTGGATAGTGCATTAGAACGAAGGGATATGAGTGATCTGATTGGATTTGAATTGAGACAAATGAGTTTATGGAAGAGTTCATAGTTCGGGGGTTTGGAGAGAGGAATATTAGTACCCTTATATTAGAGTAAGGGGGATAAGGGTAACTGTAGGATTATAGGGGAATTCGTTTATTGAGTGTTGTGCGGAAGATATACGGCTGGTATTTGGTCTGAAGAGTGCGTCGAGATGACTAAGAGACTGATTGGTGAAGGGACAAGGTGCGTTTAGAAAGTGGTAGAGGATGTATGGTCAAATTTTTACATTGAAAATGATTGAGAAACTGAGAAGGATGAAAGAATAAATTGTATTTTAGGTTCTTATGGATTTGTAACAGGCGTATGATTAGATTAGTAGGGAATTTTGGCAGGCTGGCTTAGCGATTTATGGTGATGATGGTAAGCTTCTGAATGGATCAAAACGCATCAAAATTATGGTAATAGATACGATAAGGGACGTGTGAGGTATAATGGGTTGAAAAGGGATTGTGTTTAATATTCATAAGCGGGGAGTGAAGGCAAAGGATGTGTTATGTCTCCTTGGTTAATATATTTGTAAATGGATGGGGTTTATGAAAAGAATCAGAAGGTGAAGAGTGGCAGGGGAAGTTGTCAAAATGATGCGAGAATGGAAGGAGAGGGTGCCTTACCTATTTTAAGTGGATGATTTGGTTTGATGCTGGCGAATCTGGAGAGAGTTTCAGAGGATTCGATAGAGGGATTTGGGAGAGGTGTGTAAAAGAAAAGGCTTTGAAGTAAATGTAGATAGAGTAAAAAGTTAAAGTGGTTGTGAGTGAGGATAGTACTCTGTGTGAAGTTATGTTGGAATATGGTGAGCAACTGGAACAGTGTCTGAGTTTAAATATTAGTGGATATGATTTGAATGACAAGGGACAATGGATCCGAGTGCCAGTAGGAAGTTGTGAATGGTAGGAAGGTGTCTTGTGGCGATTAAATCTTTGGTAGATGTTATGGGAATAAGTCTTGAAGTGGCGCTCAGGGATTCATGAGGGTATGTTTTGTCACCTGTGTTTAATGTATAGTAGTGAAAGCTATGGTTATGAAGCATAAGAGGCTATAGATCTAATGTACAAACGTGTATACAGAAGAGACAATCTAGGGGTAGTGCTAGATGTGAGAAGAATCAATATAATGAGGATGAACGCATTAGGGCTTAGTGTGGTGCGAAAAAGGAGTAAATGAGAGCATAAATAAAGTACATTGAGATGATCTCTGTATGTGGACGAACTGGATGATAGTTCGGTTCGGGTTAAGCGGATATTAGCGGCAAAAGTCGTGCTGGGATCGGCCGGGTGAGGAGACGCGAAGGAAAAGTGAATTTGTAGTCCAGTAAAACGGATGCCTGAAGGAGGGATGTGAGTTTGACATGAGGCAAGAATAAAGAGTCATACATAGGAGTGAAATGGCAGGGTTTGTTTTGAGCGGTGATGGTTGCTGGTACCGTGGGTTCCAAGAAAGATAAATCCTAGATTGACCGAGCATGCCTAGTACGGGTTCGGTCGTAAGATGATGATAGATGATTGATGTGTCGAGGATTAGATACATCGACGGGTGACGAAGTTTGTCACCACCTACTACTCGTGACCGCGGGTGACAGAATTCGTCACCCAACACGAGTAAAGATCGATTTTTGGTTCGAGTCCGCGTGTGTTATTTTTTCCCCCGGCCGAGTCGGTTTGAAAGTTTCTCTATTTTAAATTGTTATTTTAAAATACTCGTGACATGAATATAGAGAATTTTCCTAGTGGTCTATGTTAGGCTTGTCGCTTGTACATTATATTCTAAGTTCACGGTTACTTTATGTTAGCCTTTATTAATGTAAAGAAAATTGTTACGGTTCAAGCATATATTCGATAGGATTCTGTAATGATATTTAGACACATGGTTATGAGTAAATATATATTGTTTAAATATTACAATGTTAATGCAGAGGTAAAATTAACATAATGATATGTTCGAAGATAACTGCTTGACAAAGGTTGTGAATACGGTTACGTTTTTTGATGCTATTGTTAGTATTTCTGTTGTAAGTGTGCCGACCTTTGTTGATAATTGGCTGTTTATTTCGTGCTAGGTATCTAGGTTTGTTGTTGTACATTATATTTCTTTAGTCTCAGGTGATGTTATGTATAGCTTTGCTTAATGGGAAAACTTTGCTCGTTAGCACTATATTCGTTTTGATCAGTGTAATAAAGAACTCTTATTTTATGTTATTTGTTTCCCTCAAATCGATACTCGAACATGACTTGAATCAAATAGATCAATAGATCATAAATCCTGGACAGGGTAGGAGGGCTGGGGGGGTGTTTTGATGTTACTGACTTTCTGATTTAACTGCTTTTAGGGTATGGTAAAACGCTATTACCTCGCTACACACTTCTAATTTATAAGCTTATAACATTAAATGAATAATATAATTTTAGTTAAAAAAACTCTTTCAAACAGGAATGAAGCAAAATATAAATTAAAGTTGTTTTAAAAAATATATAGATTAATTTTAAAACAAAGTATAAATAAAATAAATAAAACTAAAATAATAAATAAATAACTAAACTTTTTAACAAATATAAATATAAAGAACATAGAAACGTAAAAGAAAGATACTACAGTGAAACGCAATGGTTGTGTTATATTGAATAACATGTGAAAAATGCTTAAATGTCTTCCAGCGACGTTTAGAAAATGTTACACATCTGCTTGACATCATAGAAATAGCAGTCATGTTGAATAGTAAGTTAGTACGTTGATGCCAGTCCTAATGTATTAAGTAAGTGTTCTATAATTATTGTGTGTGATGCGTTGCGTGTGGTGTGTGTGTGCTGTGTGTGTGTGTGTGTTTAGGTTTGTTATGTTCATATACATATACAGATAAATAACATAATAATAAATAATAAAATAATAATAATAATCATATAATAAATAATAATAATCATAATAATAGATCAATAATAATACAATTAATAATATAATAATCATAATAATCATAAATATAATAATAATATAATAATAATAATAATAAATAATCTAAAATAATAATAATAATAATAATACTAATAAAACTACTGTTTAAGATAAAAAACAGATGTTAAGTAAGGACACAAAAGGGGAACAAAGTTATAAATCTCGTTACCCTTCTCATGTGTGAAAAGACATGATATGTGGGAACAAAGTAATATATTCTTTCGTTAGGCCAACTTAGCTACAATAGATGCAAAAGAAGATAATTACAGATGGTATGTATAGACGTTCAATGGTCATCGAAAAGTTTTCATTGGTTGTGTCCGAGGAAGGGTTGTGCATAACATAGATACAGTTCTCTGATTGGTATACCTTAGGCGTAACAGTTGCGTAGATGGTTTAGGAGTGTGCTGGTGTGAGTATACTTGAGCGATTTATCCAAATCAATGTTCTATGTGTGTGGATCTGCAAACAAAGGTGAATGGCACGCGTTATTGGTGTTTGTGAGATCTAATGTGGAATAATAATAATAATATATAATAACTAATATAATATAATAATAAATTAATAATAATTAATAATAATAATATTAATAATATAATAATAATAAAATAATATTTTGTGACGGGTTTTGTGTATAAAGTACTAGATTTGCGATTGCTACGTTGCTGACTTCTGCTGATAAATTTGGACGACTTTCTAATTTTAGATTACTGTTTCAATTAATGCTGTGAGTTCAGTTTAGGGCTAGGATGAGATATATGTTTTGTTTAGTTTTCAATAGTTATAATGGTCAATGTAAAATTAAACATCTAACTATCTTTAAGAGATATGTTTGAAAAAGTGTTGTATACTTTTCATTTAACTTGAAAGTTTGATATATACAACAACACCAGCAACAACAAAACAGCAAAAACAACAGCAACAAAAAACAACAACAACAACACAACACAACAAACAACAACAACAAAACACAACAACAAACAACATTTCAATCAACGACAACATACATTTCACAACAACAACATCAACACTGCATAAATGCAATACATTATTTGACATTTCAACGCAATACTTCCTTACAGCAAAGAATTTATTTTTATGGTATGCTTATACAAAAAGATACTTATAATATGACTTGAATCAATAGATCAATGATCAATAGATGGTGATAGTGAATGAGTGGGTGGGTTTGATAGTATAAGAAGGTATATTACTCGCTATTAGCTTATATTCAAAATGCAAATTTATAAGTTAAATTATAAATAAAAGAGAATAATTTTATTATTGAAAATGCAAAATAAATATAATAGAAAACAAACAATAAATAAAGTGTTACTTTGTGTTAATTTTCTAATTAGCAGAAGTCAATTGACTTGATTCAATAAGAATCATGGATGGGTAGATGAGTGTATAGAGTGGGTGGGGTTTTGATTTACTGATTTACTGCTTTGTAGGGTATATAGAATGCAAGAATTTTTTTTAAGTTATAGACATAATTATAATTTAAGATTTTTTAGTAAAACAAAATGGGTTTTTTTAGATGACTCTATCTAATAATTACTAAAGTTATTTTTGTGTTATGTTATTCAAAAAATAATACTTGAATCAATAGATCAATAGATAATATGCTTGACAAAGATCACGAATGGTAGGAGGGTGGCTGGATAAGGGCAGCTTTGATTTTACTTGGATTACTCGATTTAACCTGTTACAAGCACTTTAGGGTAATGTGAACTTCTAAGAATTTAAATAAAAAAATTGACTTGAATCATTAGAGATCAATAGATCCAATAGATCATGGAAGGGTAGAAGAGAGTAGGCTGGCATGGATGTTTGATCTAACTGACTTACTGATCTTACTGACCTTTAAAGGGTATTAAAA
This sequence comes from Trachelipus rathkii, assembly GCA_015478945.1. NCBI lineage: Eukaryota > Metazoa > Arthropoda > Malacostraca > Isopoda > Trachelipodidae > Trachelipus > Trachelipus rathkii. The sequence continues at coordinate 30,709 of JABUQX010017680.1, forward strand.
TGCAAATTTTTTTTAAGTAATCAACTGAAATGATAAATTTAATTAGTAAAAAACAAAATGTTTAAAGAAAAACAAAATAAAAAAATAAAAAAGTTTTTGGTGTTATGGAAGAGTATATTTAGTACAATGACTTGAACTCAATAGATCAAGTAGATCATAGATCATGGAAAGGATAGAAGGGTGGCATGGAAATGGCAAGTTTTATTACTGAATTATCTGCTTTACTGGAGTTGTAACTGATTTATCTGCTTTACTGATTTACTGAATTTACGTTTAGCTGTTACTGATTTAGTGATTATATGATTTTACTGATTTAACTGCTTTACTGCTTTAGGGTATGTAAAAAGCGCAAATTTTTTACGTTATAAATATAAAATGAAAGAATTTTAGTTAAAACAAAATGTTTTAAGCAAATTACGCAAAAATAAATAAAAGTTTTAAAAATATATAGATTCTTTTTAAAATAAAAATAAATGTAAAATGAAACTTATGAACCTCAAAATTGGTCCTCACCACGCTTAGGAACCATATTTGACATTCAAAAATTAGAAAACCTTAAACAATTTTAGAGAAAATCCAGGGCTTCGGCATTGACTTTAGGATTCCTTGCTTTTATTAGCCTACCAATCTCAGAACTCGACTTCCCGACTTAGGAAGCCTGAAACTTAATACCCCAAGCGTCAAAATCCTGACGACCTTACGAAATTCCCAAGTCATGTCGGCATTTTGACTTGAATTCCCTGTTCCAAACGCCCCAAAAAACTCATAGATGACACCTTCAAGCGTCAAATCTATCGACTTTACAAAATTTCAAGTCATGTCGGCTATTGACTTGGTTTGGCCGGTTCCAGAACCTCAGAAAACGCATCACCGACCTCGAAACCCCCCAATTTGACGCTTCATGAAGCGCTTGAAAACGCTTTGAAATCCTGAAAAACGCGGGAAATTGGTGGTAAAAAAACGCCGCGGGGAAATTGGCAGTGACTTCAAGGACCATCAAATCGGGACTTTCAGCTGGGAAAAATATATAAATTCTGGGCCAACGCAAAGCCAATATCGCCCAAAATCCCAAAGGTGAGAGTTCTGTCACCCTGAGAGATAGTAGCCAAAGGTGACCAAAATTGACATATATATGATATATATATTATATATATATAATATTATATATAGTTATATATATACACATTATAGTATATATTATATATATTATATAGTATATATATTTATATGTATAGTAATATATATTATTATATTGTAATATATGATTATTAGATGTATATATAATATATTATTATATTATATTATATATAATGTATCATATATATATATAGTATTGTGATGGTTACCGTTATATATATATATTATATATATATATAAAAAGCAATATATATATAATATATATATATATAATATATATATATATATTATATATATATATATATATATAATAATATATATATAATAATAATAATAATAATAATAATAATAATAATAATAATAATAATAATAATAATAATAATAATAATAATAATAATAATAATAATAATAATAATATAGAAACAGGCGATAAGAACAAAAGACTTAAAGGCAATCAATTTTATTTCCCCTTCTCAGCTGTCAAAATGACCCTACCCGTCAATTTCTCAGTTTCCCCTCTTTATTTATTTATTTATTTATTTATTTATTTATTTATTTATTTATTATTTATTTAAAACAATTTAAAAAAAAAACTTTCAAATCCGGACTCGGCGGGAAAAAATATACACGCGGACCGAACGAAAAATCGATATCTCGTGGGTGACAATTCTGTCACCCTGCGTCAGTAGTAGGGTGACAAATTCGTCACCTGCCGATGTCGCACCCCTTACTACTGATGATGATGATGATGATGATGATGATGATGATGATGATGATGATGATGAAAGACAAATGAAGAATGTATGTTATAATAAATATATATATAATTATATAATATATATATATATAATATTATTTTTTATATATATATATATATATATATATATATATATATATATATATATATATATATATATATATATATATATATATATATATATATATATATATATATATATATAGTATAGGTATAGTTAAAGTATTTTACTTAAATATTTATGATTTATATAATCATGTAAAATATATACCATTAGAGTGGGCACCCAGGCTCGAATTAGGTGTAGTCCTAGCGGCCCTTCAGAGAACCTCGAGAAAACGGTAGTCCGCTAGCCGCTCCTCCGCACTATTCAGACCAATCAAAACACTTCCCGCTATCACAAGTCCGCACGTCCGCCGTCTCCCGCTAATAATGTGCGACTTCACTTGAAGAATTTTAATATTGTATAACTACACTGTATATTTTTTCCCGTAATATTTTCATAATCTCTATGAATTTATTGAATGAATATTTAAAAATCTCAAGATTTTCCTCTTCTCCAATGTCTTCTTCAAAAGGCAAGAGATCCATATTACCTTGCCTCAAAAATATTAGGTGCTCAAAATTAAACGCAGTTAAAGACTAACTCTTCTGGCTCTCAAAAATATCCACATACTAATGTTTCCGTTCTACAGCCGCAGAACTAGGGAGATGCGTATTATTTTTATGCACAAGTTCAACAAATTCGCCCTATGCTTGGAAATAGGAAAAGATTGTCTGGTGGAGGAGTGCCTGGTGTTGTTTTACTTCAGCAATCCATTGGGCTAATTTAAGGTCCTACCTAAATCATTCCTGCCTCCTTTCTGAAATATTTTTGACCACCCTGGTCACCATAGTTAAGGTTGGTCTTATTTTGTCGCGTCAAGCGACTTTTAGTAATGGAGGCATCATAATGAAGACTTGCTCCCTGCAGAGTCGATGCTAATCCTACGTATCAGCTCGG
>JABUQX010017681.1:0-20000 GCA_015478945.1 Trachelipus rathkii
TTTAAATAAATATTTTTAAATAAATATTAAATTAAAATATAAATATTATAATGGATGGATTATATATAAAATAAAATAATATAATATATATATATATATTAATTATTATATATTAATAATTATATATAAATATATTAATAGTATTAGAAGAGTGATTGGTGTGGTTGAAGATATAAGGGAATACTATAAATAGAGAACCTTAAAAACATGAAAGTTGTTGAGTTTGGTTTGGATCATGTGAAAGTGAAATGAATGATAGGTCCGGTATTGGTTAAAGCGGATGTTAATAGTGCGTATATATGTTGGTTGAGGTATAATAAACCGAATACCGTACTGGGAGACCAGATAGAAAAAAGATGGATTTGAGAGTCAGTAAACATATATATGAAATGGTTATTTGAAAGGAGAAGAAATGTGAGAGTTTGGTCCAGAAGAGCTAAGTAATATAATAAGGTTGACTTATAATGAGAGTGGAATGGCATGGAGTTTTTGTAAGAGGGGAGTAATGGTTCGTGGCCCATCACCGGGCCAAGGGATGAACCCTTACAATGACGATTTTACCATAGAGAGGGTCCGTCGCGGTTCCGTGAAGCTCTATAAAGGTTAGGATTATTCTGAACTGGTGAGGCGATCGTAGTTTCTTACTATATTAATGGTACATAAGGTAGGGTGGTATAGAGCTGGTGCATTTATGCTTTTCGACTTGATTGTTTTGATATTTCTTAGCAAAGGCGCTATTTACTTTACATTCGATAAATACTTCAAGTCACACCTTAACTTACCTCAAGTATCTTAAGTATGAAATAAAAGATAAAGATATATATTATATATAGGATAGATGTAATTATATATATCAATAATTAATGGTTAAATATAAATTTTTATTAGTGATAACTATGAATATAAAGTATATAAATAATTATATATGCATAATAAATATAAATAAGGTTAATAAAAATAAGTATTATATATCTCATTAATAATAAGTAGTATGACGTAACTGTGCTTTAAGTGATTATATTTTTACAGATTACTGTGATCACTGTATGTCAATTATATATAGTATTAGTTATTTATTTATACTAAAATATTTATTGAGTTATCTGCGTATATAATAAACAAAAAGTAGGTATTAGTATATAATATATAATTAATGCTAAAACTTACCTTAAAGTATATTTATGGGATAATATGAAGACTAAATCTTATAGTATTTATAGTAGGGTAGGCGGTGTTATGGCTCGCTCTCAATTGAAGTGGGCCGAGAGGGAGGCAAGGAATAAGCATAAAGAAATGTAAATGAGTCATCAAGGAGATTTTAGTCTCCCTAGAAGGAACACGATATACGCTGGACTCCGAGCGATCGTGAGTGATCACAGCTAGCCGAAATAAAGAGCTTTATCTCTCAACTAGACATAACTGCATCTTGTCCGAGAAAGCACGAAAGTGTGCAAGCAATAGCTTTAAAAGCCCACATCGGTTATTCAGAATTCTCTCTAGTAATTGCAGAAGGAGACATATGCTCCCACTCAGAAAAAATAAGACAGAATAAATTAATATGTAGGTTGTAAGGATTTTCGTGCAATCAGGCGTTATGTATGAAGTTTAATAAGGAGGAGTAAGCGTTTAGTGTGCAGGTATTAAGTGTGATAATAAATGGTGTGTGGGTGGTCAGGCACACTGAATGGAATTCAAATAAAGTTATGTTATAGACGAAGAAGCGTGTGTAAGAATAATAATGTACGTTGTCAATGAGCTGACTATAGTTTTTAGAGATTAATAGTAGGCTGAGAAAGACAGGGTTGCGATTTGAAATCTCCCTATTGAAGATTATTTGTTCAATATTTGATATAAAGATTAAGGGGTTATGAATAAGATATATCGAGTGGAGTGAATGGCAGGAAAATGGTGTTAGTAAAATGATGAAGTAATGTAGACGATGAGTATGAGGGAGTGGCGCCTAATCCTAATATTAAAATATATGCGTGAAATTAGATTGGTCTAGTGTGTGCATAATATGAAGAGAGTTTGAGAGGATTGAGTAGATAATGATAAGATTTGGCAGGGTATATGTAAAAAGGAGTAGGGTTTGAAAGTAATAAACGCTATTTAGATTTAAGAGTAAGGTTAAAATATGGTTTGATTGAACGATTCAGGATTAAGCATTGGTTTCACCATTTATGTGGTGGTTAATATTTGCAAAATTGATTATTCTTCATGTAGGGAAAAGATGTTATAACTCTATTTCTACTTTGAGTATATTAAATTATCTTTTAATAAATATTTTAGTATAAATAGGCTAAAGGTTAATTACATTAGTTATATATTAATGTTATCTTCTATTTTCTATGAATTTTATATCCCCCACTAATCAACTGGGATATATAACCTGCAAACAATAACACGGATTGTATGACTTGTCTTATCATAGTTAACATAGTCCGAATTTTGGTGCCAATTAAACAACCAGTAATAGACACGAGGAAAACATATAATTTGTAATCTATCTATAGTGCGTTAAAGTAAAAAAAGTATAAAATATTAATAAACACAAAAATATATAGAGACTAATATGGACAGAGCAAAATAGTTAATTCAATTAGCGACGCGTGAATCTAAGAAAAGTATCATTTGTTTGCTTGTTGAGGATTATATATCATTGTTTATTTCACATATATTATTGCATTAGATAATTATAAATATTCAGCATTTGTGGTCGCAAAACTATCAGTAAGGTTGAATCAAATTACTGTTATGTGAGATAACAAATAGTGTGTTATTAACTCTTTTGTGCTGAATGCAATAGAAATATATGGAAATGTAATATTAAAAAACTGCGGATATCTGGCACCAATGAATCTCATTCTTTTTATATACTCGGATGAATTGCTTGGCGTAGGGTATTACACATAGAGTTTATATCAATAATAGAGTGAAAATTTTGCGATACTAAGTAGATGATTAGTGACACGGTGGAGTATACAATTAATACCCTGTCTATTGTGTCGAGATGGAAAATATTATTCTCTTTTTCAACAGAGATGAGTAAAATATTTACGTATCGTTAAGTTAAGAAAGTATATTTATTGATCAATAAATATTCTATATCACGCTTTATTAGTGGAGGCGAGAGCTGACAAAAATGCATTCACTAAATGCTATGGTGCATGATAGGCTAAAATATTATCACTTGTAGTAACAATAAATTAGCTTTAGGAGGGCGTATAACTAATAATATATATATTTAATAAGTAAAATTTCATAATTCTTAAAGGTGAGCACAAATAATTATATTAACGATTATTTAGTATAAATTATAGACTCTAAAGTAATAGAAAATTATACGGTATTCACTAAATATACTATATATACGAACCGTGAGAGAAAAATATTTATTATCTTCATGAGAGCGCAAAGTGAGATTAAAATTTTTTGGGAGCCGAGAATATATGAGCTGAGAAAATAATATTAATCCAACATAGAAGGTTAAGTGGTAGTTTAGGCGTCGTGGTGCAGGAGTGCCCTTATGAGAGCCCCACCCTAAACATACAAGAGCTGATAAGAGAAAAACACGAAAGTGATTCATGTAGAACCATAATCACACCTGAGTTGTCTTGGTCTATCTTAAAGATTTAAATATCTACATATTAGAAAAATTTCTATAGTACAAAGAAAGAGACATACCAATCAAATCTGATTAAGATTATCTTGAAAGCAGAGAGAGAGAGCTACAGTTTAATAAAATAAACTAGGTCCGACAGTTTTTACAAGTTTAAAAATTTGTTATTCGTCTTCAAAATCAGTTGTATGGCTGAATTCAACCTAGCCTGTGTGCTTATTTATTCAAGTTCTAGGCTTTCCAAGAACAATTTGCTCACGTTTTTCTTACTTCTACCCGCTGGACACTTCAAGTCACATACTTGATTCTGATTAGCATTATGTAGGACGAGCTGAGATTTATAATCAAGTGGAGCAGAGTTAGATTATTTATCACATTATATTATAATCTTGAGATAAAACTATCTAAATATTAATACTGGTACGTTATATTAATATTCCAAATTAGAAACTTTTCAAAAAATTAAATTAAGTTATAGTATTTTATGTAATACCGATTTTAAAGGAAAGTTTTCTATTATTGAATATTTATCCTCCTATTAGCTATCAATTAAGATACATATTATACGTAATATATGACATCTTAATACATTAATTACCTCAAGTATACTCGTAATAGTAATTGTTATCTAAACTTACCTATCACTCAAAGAAGACTTTGCTCCCCGTCTAATATGAATTGCTGCCTACAGCCCAATACAAATAATTAAATTACTTATTTAACATGATTTATCTAATATTTTATATCTCGAGTATACGTATTATCACAATGTAAAAACAATACTTATTGAAAATCTTATTACTGTCAATTCAATGGACTCCTAACATGAAAGATGATGGCTTGCCTGAGCAGTCATAGTTGATGTCAGAATTTACTTTCATACTGACCATGCAGCAATACCATATCACCAAGCTGCAATATGAACTCTATAATATATATTTATCAACTGAGCTATTACACTAAACACGCTATCACGATCCAATATATGACACTCAACACAATATAGACATGATTACCACCAATGAGGAGAAGTTAAAAATTTAAGTGGATACTGCAAAATACTATACCGGCACATAAGTACACTCAATTATTACACCTATGGTTATAAAGAGTAGTACACCGTGTATAAATTATATGGTCTCTAAATCTAGTCCTGAGCCCCCCCTCCCCCGGAGGGGGGGTGCTGTCTCCTCCCTAACTGAGAGCATAGGAAATGACAAAATTAGAAACGGATGAAATTTGGTACCAGATTGCTCAGAGCGAGTACCACGATAGAGGAAAGTAAAGGAGAGAAGTCAGAGCCAGAGCACGGGCCAAGCAGCCGTGAGCTGGCAACCAGATACTGGAGACTGACCAGCACCAAGTGCGAAGCGGTGCAGAGTAGTTAAATATTGTATGAAATACACCATATTGGTGTCCCTTCAATATTGTTAACCGCACGACCGATAAGTTTCTTGCGAATAATGTGGTAGAGGTTCGTATCTCAAACTATTCGCGTACATAACCAGCAGGGTGCCTATACATTGGCAGACACCCCACCTCCCAAGAATTGGTATTTCCTTCCTAAAAGAAAAACCATAAGTTTTGGTTTGTATCACACACACCACACAATACTTGAATGGAAGGTTACAACAAGAAAATAAAAAAATTTTTTTTTTGTTTTTATGTCTAGGAAACAATCACTCAAACTAATCCCTCCCGAAAAAACATTATCTAGTGAGTACCCCATCCATATGTAATAAGTAGATTCGTGATCAGGCGAGAAATAAAAAAGAGACGAGAATATATAAGTGAACATAGGAGAAAACACAGAGTATCACGAGCTATCCATATTTTCGCTGACACGATGTAATCATTACCCACGAGTGTATAATGATATACGAGTTGAGCTAGTGAGGATAACACCAATAATTAACATCAATTATATACTCATATTTATCTATAGAAGTAGTAAAACATTGGATATAATATAGTATATTGATCACAATAATATATACCCAATTTATATAATATAAGATTATATTATTCATACGATATTGTACGGTTAGACATATATGCTTTTTTATTTATTACTCTTAGACAACCTGAGGCGTCTAGCGATGGCGGAGGAGCGAGTTCTTGAGATATGGATTATGCACAGTGAACTAAAATGACCTCGTACAAGTATTGCAGGTGTGGTTAATTAAGGCACGATGAGATATGGTTAGTAATTATAAGTTGCACACTTAATGGTAAACAATTTCTGCCTCTTACGTATCATTCCCACTTATTACTAGGGGCCACACCCCACCTCCAGAAAAGCCGCAGACCACTGTCTTTCGAGGGCAGCTTCAATTGTAACTAGAGGGGTTCGATCATCGCTTTGGTGAACGTATCGATCTGTTCCGCCATAAGAGACGAGTGAAGGCTCGTATACTTAATGAAGGCGTGGGGTTCGATTAGGGCGCAGCTCGCAATCTCACCCACGAAAGTGCACTGAATTACAATTTTGTGTATACCTAGGGAGTATTGAGGAACAGAGCCTATCTTGTTGTGCAGACTGGGGGAAAATAACGTTTTTCAAGTCTTATCTGATTTATATTGTCGAATATATTGGTCATGAGCGCTGAATTCGTGTCACTTCACAGGCAAAGCGTTAAACTTCTCGGTCTCTCTGTATCACAATTGACATCTTCACCTTCATTATGGTGGTAGGAATATCTTTTTGGAGGTAGAACTAGGGGTTGTTGTTAATAGTTTTGTTATCTATATTGGGGCGGTTTATGTAACATAAATGTTGGTATATTAGTTATCTGTGTATAATTTGGAAAGTCGAGTAGTGAGCAAAGTGACCCATTTGCGGGCCATCTACGAATTTCTTGGAGCTGCTGAATTGGCGCGAAATGGTCGGGAGAGCTGGTTAGAGGAAGGGAAATGCAGTTTCTATGTCTGGTGGGATTGAGGGTAGTATGGAAGAGTATTTGTTTAGTCATGGATGGGTTGGATTGAGTTAGATGTTTGTGTCTGGAAAAATATGTGTCCCTACATCTTCAAGATGGGTAAGGTGGGAAGGATGTTGTGTTCGTCATGTAAATGCTTGGATGGGGGGTTGCGGTTTAGTCATCCAGTGATTATTCTAAGGGCAGTGTTGTGTGTAACTTGTTAATTCATGTTTAAGTTAGGAAGAAAATGACAGAGCTGGGAACCATGCGGGGGAGTGCATAGTTTTGTATATTTGGTTTGAGTTTGTTTGTAGATTGCGTGAGTGAAGGGGGTGTGTTTTTCTGCGTGCGTTGAGAGGGTGTGGTGTGGGGGAAATAGGGTTTGGAGGATTTTGTTTGTTTATATATTCTCACGCGTTGGGCATGTCTAGAGCGCGAAAACTGTTATTCTCGTGGAACTTCCGGTGTGGGGGAGAAAGTCAATAATGTGTGTGTCATAAGTGACGTCGAGAATACTTTGGGATTTTGTTAAAGCACCGACTGGGTTGTTGTTCAATGTAGAACTATTTGCGCGTACACTTGATATCTCTGCGTGAGGTTTAGTGAATGATGTTGTGGGAAAAGAGATTTTAAAGGGGTGGAAAGCTGTACATTTTCCTATCGGTGAGCTACGTGCCCAATTTCAAAATAATCGTAAAAAATTACAACGGTTATCTAAGTATATACTAAGCTTCTTGAAATATATACTCCAAATTAGTAATATTATATATAAGTTATGGTCAAATTCTATTTTATATATAATATATATATAGTTTCTAATAATAGGCTATTATCGTGACCTTAACTAATAACCTATTAAAAATAATTTTATCTATATGCTCCAGTAGACAAATATATATATATTAGCTCAATAGAGAGTAGCTATCCGCTCCGCGCTCCAAATTGTATATTGCTGTTATGAGGAGACACTGTCATAAGAGTGAAATTAATTTAATTCTATTTTCTTTCCTCAATCTTTAATTGTATTTTCATCTTTTAAAGTTAAACGATTATATATATATAATAGCATTTTAATTTGAACACTAAGTATATATACCACACATAATTATATTTTATATTAGGGATGTATACCCCTATATTACCTAAACCAGGTTCCCGGCTGGAACTTCGCGGCCGGTTAACCTATATCCTGATTTATTTTGGAAAGTATCCGGTTTCCAGGCTAGGTAAACTAACCCGAACAATTTCGAACTTTTCAAAATGTATTTTCTTATTTAAAATTCAGTAATTGATATTGGCTCATTTACTTCAGTTATGAATTAAATGCATAAAAATAATGTAGAAAATGTGCGATTATGTGTAACAAATATCATTATATAAAATGACCTTCCGTATCTACATATACTTATTCGAAAACCTATTAAATTATGTAAAAAACTAAACTTCAAGTAACTCGAGGTCGGAAACTTTCGGTTAAGGTATAGACAGGGTGTGAATGTAAGGATTTTCTTTAGATTTTTTTTTTAACTTTTTTTTAACATTAACTTTTTATTTTTTTTAGACACAGATTGTGCTTTTTTTAATTAATTTATTCTTTATAAAATAAAGTTAGAATAATTACAACAGTTATGATATTAATAATCAGTTTAAGCGGCATAATTTCAAAGCTTTAGTTTTAGACGAAGATTTAAATTTATATATATATATATATATATATAAATATTATAATATATATTATTATAATAATTATATATATATTAATATATATATAATTATAGTTATATATATATATGATATATATATATATATTATTAATATATATATTATATTATAAATTATATAATATATACAAGGTATATGATATATATATAAGTAAAAAACAATATTTTAATTTTAATTTTTTTTTTTAATTATTTTTACTAAATATTTTATATTATATTATTTTTTTATATATGTCACTATACATGTTCATATCAAATACTATTATATTTATATAATTAATTATTAATATAGTATATATATACTATATATATAGCTAGGACTATTATATATTTATCCTAAAACTTTTTTTTGTGAGAGGTGTCAAAAAATAAAGATAAAAATTGAGTAAGGTATATCTAATACTATTTTACATGAAAATATATAATAAATAACAGATAGTGGGCGCACCATAGAAAACCTAAAGGCCTCCAATCTTCTGAATAACAAGGAAATTAACCATATCAATATAAAATACTACAGTGAACCTATAACGTACGTAACGAATCAGTAGTCTAAAAATCCAAAATAGCAGATATAGATAAATATAGGACAATAATAAGGACCTCAAATATACTTCACCCACAGGTATTAATTAAACTATCAAAAATGATTTAAAAGATCTAATTTCAGGAAAATAGTGTCTACACAGTCCAAACTAAAACTAAAAAGCTAACTAAATTCTGCACGTTTATAAGCATATTATTGAAAACAATTTCTCAATACATGTTTGTGGGAATGTTTGGAATATACTCTTGACGTATGTTTATGTTATTTTTTCAAAATGTTCATATTGTTCTGGGATTGTTTAGTGTTGGTACTCTAGATTTTTAGAAAATACCCCTAACAGGAAATAGTTCACACATGTTATTTGAGTAGGTTCAGGGAGACTGTGTAACTGAGCTACAAATACACAATTATGCTTGACGGAGTTCCTTATCCTCTGTTAAATATTACGGTATGTATTAGGGGTAGTCAATATGGCAGAATCCGACGTTTGGCAAGTGTCCCCATCATTCGCTGGAAAATAGGCTTAACATGCATTTCGTTTTTAGTGATGTTACAAACGTGTTCAGAGAATATCAACTTATATATGACACTGTAGGATTATAAACATTCGTGATTTAAATATCACAATTCATTGAGCGAGAATTTATATGTGGACTAGATTATTCTTACGTTACCTATATAAGAAGAGCTAACACCAAACATCCAAAAATTTTTAATAATACGTGTGATGTAACTGGTCACATTCTTATATGTCAAAAGGATCACGTTTATGGGTTCTTCTGTAAACCCAGTGGTCGACAGTTTTATGGTAGAATCTAACTATACTATATATGGACAACACAGATGAAACGCAATCTGACTCTATTCACACACATGTAAGAGAAGACGCACTCATACAAACATTTTCCACCCAGTCAACTAACTTCCTTACCTTATAGCAAAGCCCAGAGCTCATATAATTAGTAAGAGTAGTTTTAATCGACTTACAAAACTCAATCCGCTTTAATACTTATTTATTCATGAACAACACTTACATGGTAGGGTTTATTTTTAAGCCATGAAAGGAATGCGTTGACATAATCTGCATGATACTCCACATTGTTGTGATAACCGTCGTATACGGTTGTATCAGGTATGACTTAAGGTACAATATTAGTTATTGATAATAATTATTATTCGTTAATTATGGGGCTATACTATATATTTTACTCTGTATATATAAATATATATATATATAATATATAATATATAATTATTAATATATATATAATATATATAATATATATATTATATATTATATAATATATATTATTATATATCATTAATATATATATAAATATATATTATATATTATAATATAAATATATTATTAATTAATAATTATAAATATATATATATATTATATATAATATATATATATATATATATATATATATACTATAATATATATATATATTAATATATATTAATATATATGAATAATATATATACTATTGTAAGTACTATATATACTGAAGGTATATAATTATTTCATCCTTATAATAGCTATTAAGAGATGGTGTATTTTTTTATATATACTAGATATAATAATTCCTTGGAGTGACATTCTAATTTTATTTATTTACTTTATTAAATAAATAACTTGGAAATACAACATCTGATTTAGAATTTTACTTAATATTTATGTAAGAATGAATCAGATATATACTATATCCTCTTGAGTATAGTGTAAAAATAGCTAGCGATTAATATTATTTTATGAATAAAAAAAGTGGGCCTAAAGAGAGAGGAGATGAAAAATTATAACACTAATACAGAATTACTATTAAAAGAAATATTGAAAATATTTTTATAATTATATAAAATAAAAAATCCGTGTACAAGTATAAATCAAATCGATATTTTTTATCTCTTTTAATTGTGTTGAGCTCAAATACTGCCACAATATTTTGAAATCTAGAATGGGGATAAATAGACAAATATAATTTATTGTATGCGCGCGTAGGGTTTGGTACTTTAATTATTTATTATTATATATTATTATTATATTAATTAATTATTATTAATTATTATTTATTATTTATAGATTTTTAAATTTTATTATATATTATTATATTATATTATTAATTAATATTGATTATTATTTACATGAATATATTATTATTATTTAATTATTATTATTATTATTTAATTTATTATTATTATTATTATATTCAATTTAATTATTAATTATTATTATTTTATTATTATTATATTATTATTATTAAAAGAAATTAAATTTTTAAAGTAGAACTACTACAAAACAAAGATAATTATACATATATATATTATATACTGTTTAAAGCAAATAAAATTTTATACAAATTTTTTAACCTTATGATTCCATATTTTTCATTACTTAAAAATTGATAAACTTGTTTGAATTTTGAAATGTTGTGGTGTAGGAATATAAGTTGCTCTCCATGTTGTAGGAAGTTAAACATCATCTCTTATATCCTCAAACACGTTACCTAAAAGCTTTTTAATGAAAAGCGCTTTTTATAACTTTGAAGACCCGTTTATGATAAATTTATATAGTATATTCCTTTATTACTGAGAACTTAAATAAATTTATTTATGATTAATACCGCTTATCCAAATATTTGGTCTATATAGAAACTAAAGAGTCTACTCAGTATATGTGAGATATGACAAGATGTATTATATATTATATATAGCCAGATAAACTTTTAGAGAGACTTACCATCTATTAGTTTTAATTCAAGTAACAGTAATTTAAAGAAATATGTAGTTGGTGGCCTGAAGTCGAAAAGTTCCGGTTCCGGCCGGAACAGTCCGGTCATGGAGAACTTCATTTTTCACAAAGGTATCGCCATGTGATAAAGTGTATTCCTGAGTATTTTATCTGGCAGGAAACCTACAAAAATTTGGTTCGTACGGTACATCCCTAATATATATAAATATATATATATATATATATATATATATATATATAATATAAATATATATATATATATATATATATTATATACATATATTTATATATTCTATTAAAATATATATATATATATTAATTATATATAATATATATATATATATTATATATTATATATATATATATATATATATTATATATATATATTAATATATATATATATATATATATATATATGATTTAATACTAAATGATGTAACTAGAGAGCGGTCGTAGTCACAATTGCCAATTGCGAGACAAATATGGCAATGCATCTTCACTTGCTGCAGTTGTTATGTTTTTCTTATCTTTGCAGACTACCTAAAATATTATCTAGTATTGTATAAAATTAATGTTTGATATAAGAGTGAGATTATTCCAGCTAATTTAATTGATGACACATCAAGTAATATAGAAACAAGGGAGATTCATTGGTTAATTCAGATCAATCAAAAGGGAGTTCAGATTAAGGGTGCCTAAATAAATAATTGAACAGATAACATATTATATTCTACGTCTTATCATACAACATAATTATTATTTCAACATATCTCTATCTTGCACTATCTTTCTTAACGCTTTATTACATTCATCATTCATTCATCATAAGCATGGCACGTTGTCCTCATATATTCTAACATATATAATCAGTCAAAGAGGAGAATAAAAAAGGTAAGAGCTTTTCATTTTTTCTCAATATTGTGTGTAAGTAATAATAATAAATAAATATAAATAAATAATAAATAAACTACCTAAAATATAGATCAATAGATAGAATATATTAAATAGACAGAATATAAAATTATTGTTCTAAAAATAGCTCATAGGTTGCTCATTTGCGCAACTCTGCTATAATTTCAATTGTCTGTAAAGATAAGCATTATGGGAAACGAAGATACAGAAGATGAAAAGGGGATAGAAGTGAGGATGATTGGTAAGTGTCCTGTATTTTCAGGACTAGAAAGGGAATATGAAAGATGGAGAAGAAGAGTGAGTGACTGGGTTGAATTGAATGGGGATTTAAAACGGAAGGGATTAATAATAAGATTGCATCTAGAAAGGGAGGCTGAAGAGTTAACTAAGAATTTGAGTACGAAAGAACTAACAAGGGAGAAAGGAGTGGATTTGATATTGGAAGCACTTGATAGTAGATACAAGATTGATAAAAGAGTTGAACGATTTAACAGTGTATTAGACGTAATAAAGATTGGTAGAGGAGAGAAAGAAAGTGTTAAAGAATATGTAATAAGATATGCAAGAGTGATGGGTGAGGCAACATGTTTAGGAATGAGTGAGTGACGGGATCAGATGTGGAAAGGGGCATCACATTTTGGTTATAACATGCAAATTTGAAAAACATGGCAAGAAGCAGATTAATAATAGGAGCGGATGTGGAGAAGGAGAACTTGGATTAAATGAAAAATTATATATCAAAAGCAATATGTTAACGTGTATTTGAAGAAGAGAAAGAGTGAGACATAGAGAGAACAGAAAATAAAAAGAGAATGAAAAGGTGAAGTGGAACATAATGTGGTTATAAGATCAGGGGAACGACAAGAAATGATCAACAGTACAATATGAGGACCGTATACAAGAAGGTAAGAAGAAGAATTGCAAAAAAGTAAGAAAAATAAACAAGTTGTTATATAAATGTGGCGGAAGAGGACATATGAGTTGGCAATGTCAGAAAAAGGTGAATTGCGATGTTTTAATTGTTTCCAGGATGGGCATTTTAGCGAAAGAGTTGTCAGGAACAAATAATTTGATGTGTTGAAAATGTGGAGAAAAGGCCCATTAGAGGCCAGAAGTTGAGGCCAAACTAACGGGGATTGAAAATATTAAAGAAATGTTAAATAGTACTTTTATAGTCATGCAATAATAAGTTGAGGGGTGAACATTGGAGACACATCAAATCTACAAGGGAAACTGAACTGGGTGTGGCAAGTTTGGTAAAAAGAATACCAAAATATGTTACAAAGATTTTCAGAGCTTGCTGAGGTGAGCGAGCATCTATTGTAATTGAGATAATGTACTATGTAATATATAATATTATGGTAGCAAGTTGTTGAAAAACTTAACTAAAAGTTTAGTACGTGCAATTTTTTAATTGGTGTCGTATATACTCATTTTGTTATCATTATACTGATTACTGTCATTCAAGAGCAGCAAACACATTTTGTCTGTTTGGGCATTTTGTGTGATAGGGGTTGAGGTATGTAAGACGAGCTCCACCCGGGAGAATAGCAATAAAATTCGCAAAAAACGTGAGTTTGTTCAGGGGAGGGGGGGGGTAGGGTGTGTTTTGTCTCTCTTTTGTGTTAACCTCAACCCTTCAAATATATGATTATTGTTTTCATTACCCTCAACTTGTACTATATATAGATAAATAGAATAATTTTAATATATTACTTAATATTCATAAAGTACACTAAATAAACAGAGGTGAATCTCAATTATATATATATAAATTTATAATCAAAAATAAATAATTAAGAAGACGCATATAAAATATATTGTATATATATTATTATGAAAGCCAAAACATTATAAATGAAATATATTTAGCAATTATTATAATAGTTATCCAAGACTAAAATTAATAAGAGCTACAGAGAAACAATGGAAAAAAAAATTAATATAGCTATAATAATTAATAATAATACAGATTCTTATTTATATAAATATTAATATGCTATCGCTATATATAAATTTACACATACATAAAATCGTGATAGCAGTTTCTTCGTCTTTGAAAATCATTATACAAATCCTAGTACTTTCTACTTATATAGAGTATAATAAATAATTTTACACGCTTATAAAACTTTGTGGGTATTGCGGAAATTGATAGCTAAATAAGAGAATTGAAAGGAAAAACGACTAGAACGATAATGTTTAAGAATATATAAATGTTAATTAATAATAATATATAATTATATATTAATATATAAATAATATATATATAGTAATATATATATAATATAATTATATAATATATATATATATATTATTATTAATATATACTATATAATATAAATATAGATAATTAATATATATATAATATATATCAGTTAATATAATATATATATATATTATATAACTTATTAATATATATATAATATTAATATTAATATAATTTATTATACTATATTATAATATATATATCAATTATATATAATATAATATATATATATATATATAATATTATAATATTAAATATATTATTATATTATATATATATATTATAATAATAAAATAATATATATATATATATATATATATAATATATATATATAATATATATTAATATACTATTAATATATATATATATATATATTCAATTAAATATAATATATATATATTAATAATTAATAATATATTATATTAATATATATATATATATATAATATATATTATATATTAATATAATAATTAATAATATATATGTAATAATATATATTTATATATATATATATATAATATATATATTTAATATATAAGTATATATATAATATATAATATACTCATAATAATATATTATATTATAAATTAATAATATATAATTATTATTATATAAAATATAATATATATAATTTATAATTATTATATATATATATTAATAATATATATATATATAATATAATTAACTATATTAAATATATTATATATAATATAATTAATATATAATATATAATATATATATATATATATTAATATGATATATTATATATATAAATATATATACTATATATATATATGTATTGCATTAGTTATCGACTCCGCAGTAAATATTATCGTAGGAGGTACAAATGGAGCATTATTTCGGTTGAAAATGTGAAACAATAGCCACTTCATATTCATACTGGTCTCGGGGCTAATGTAAGGCAGCAATTGTTACGTCAGTTGCTGAAGGATAGTATGATGTGGACTTTGTAAAGGTAGGTAAACGTAAGTAAATGTTATAACCCAGCCGAATGCGTGAATGCAGAGGTTGAATGACAGCCGCTTAAAATAATAGTAAACAAGGCAAGCGTGTTTTATTGAGAATGTACTAAATAAGCAAAATGATGAAGTATTCAAAAATGAAAGTATGACTTGATTATTATTAAAGCGAGGAAAAAATGAAATTAACTAAAAGGTGCAATAGTAGGAGAAAACATAAGAGGTTAAATGAACTAGTTTTAGGAATGGAAGGATTAAAATGAGGACATACAAGGAAATAGGAAGCTCTTTATCTGGAAGGAAGCGCGAAAGGTTAAGTAAATGAGAATTAGAAGCGGTAGAACCGGGTTAGAAGCGATTATGAACCGGGTTAGATGGTGCTTATATATTTGTAACTGATGAAATGAGATGTGAGTAGGGAGATGTGGAAAGAACACTTATCGTAAAATTCTGCACAATATTTAAACAGTAATTAGAAATGAGGATGTTAGTGAATGTATGTGTTTTATTTGATGGTGCAAGAAGGAAATAGGTATTTTGGGGTATATGAATAAGGTTAATTAGAGGAGGAGGTAATTAGGGTAGATAAGAAATTTGCATGAATGGTAAATTCTAGCAGTGTATAGATGAAATTACTAGTGAAATGATCAAGAAGCGTGAAGGCGCAGATGGTGATCTGAGATTTGGCTTTGGGAAAGTTGTGTAATAAAAAGCGAGTTTATGGAGTGGTAATACGTTCCAAGGAATTGGAGGAGAGCGTGAGTAATTAAGTACACTACTTATTAAGGTAAGGGAGAAAGGGAATTGTAAGAATATTTAAATAGGGAAATAAGTTTATTTGAGTGTTGTGAAGGAAGGTATATGCTGGTAATTTGGTTGAAGAAGTGCGTCGAGTGACTGAGGGACTGGTTGGTTAAGAACAAGGGGTGCGTTTGAAAGTGGTAGAGGATGTGTAGGTCAAATCTTTTACATTGAAAACAATGATTGAGAAAATGAGGGAGAAGAAAGAATAAATTATATTTATAATAGGTTTTAATGGAGATTTTACAACAGGCCGTATGATAGAAGTTAATAGGGAAGTACTTTATGCAGGTATTAGTGAATATATATATGGTTGGTTGGTGTTATAAGGGCTTCTTAATGGAATCAAAGTATTAATGAGATAGTGAATAGCGTGGTGTAAAGAAATATAAATGGTGTCAATGTGATTGGTTTTTAAGGTATTTAATATGCGGAGTGAGACTCAAGGGTTGTGGTTATTATGTCTCCCTTGGTTATATTCACAATGTGTTATATATGGTATAGGGTTATATGAAAGACTAGAGAGCGATGAGGATATAGGCAAGGTAAATGGTAGTTAGAATGAATGAGAATGGAGAGGAGTAGGAGGGTGCCCTTACCTATTGTTAATGCGTGATAGATTTATGGTTTTGTGTGGCGAATATAAGAGAGTTTGAGAAGGATTGGTAGAGAGATTTGGCAGGGTATGAAGGAGGGGGTTTGTGAGAAAAGTAAATCGTAGTAATAAAGAGTAAAGGTGTATTAAGGTTGTGAGTGATGGACTAGACCTCAGTGTGGATATGTTATAAGATGAGATAGCAGCTGGAGACAAGTGTCTGAGTATAAATATTTAGGGTATGTGTTGGATCAGAAGGGAACGGATTGATGATGCAGAGTTTAGTAAGGAAAGTTGTGAATGCATGAGAAGGTTGTCTGAGGTGCAATCAAACTCGTTGGTTGATGTAAAGGGACTAAGTCTTGATGCGCTAGAGTCTTACATGAGGATATGTTGTTTATCCATGTGATTATTGTATGGTTAGATGAGAACAAGAGATGCTGGTCAATAGAAGAAGTGAAAAATTTAAAAGTTTATCAATGTAGTTTCAGATAGGACAATTCAAAGGGGCCATGCAAGGTGTGAAAAGAATTAATAAATAGAGTGAAGAAATGATACGTATTTAAAGTAAGATTTGTAGTTGGTGTGAAGAAATAAGGGGTAAGTATGAGAGAAATAAATGAAGTTATGTTGAGATGTGAGTTTGGTATACTGGAATAGGGTGATATTGATATCGCGCCCGTTTAGCTTCTGTTGTATATAATAAATAGTGGTGTCGCCATGAATATTGGGGCTAAGGGAAACTAGAACGGCTGGGAGACCACGAAGAGGGAAGTTGAGATTAAGTCGGTGATAACGAATAGTCTGATAGGAAGAAAGATAGTGGGTTGGCAAGAGGCGAGAATAAAAGTGCATGATAGGAGTAGAATGGCGGGGTTCTTTGTATTGGGGGAGGCTTGGTTGTGGGCCCAAGCACCTTTTGCAAAAGCGAATAGAAACCTTACATTGATCACGATTTACCATAGTGATGATAAGGTCCGTCGCGGTCCCAATGAAATGCTCTAGGAGTGGATGTTTTTATTCCTGTATCTGGATGAGCTCTCACTAATTAATGGTACAGAGGGGCGAGTAAAGGCTGGGCTTTCTTTTCGATCACTGTATTTGTCATGTTCTCTACTATACTAAAACTGTTCTTTTTTACTTTTCCGATGTTTGGTACAGCACCTTACCACCATCTTATTGAGGGGCAAAGAGGAAGGTGAAGTAAAAGAAAGAAAGAAAAGATAAATATATATATATATATATAATATTATCATATATTATTAATTTATATATATATATAATATATATATTAATATAATATATTATATATATTATATATATATAATAATAATTAAATATATATATAAATATATATATTATTATATAATATATATATTATATATATTTATATATATATATATATATATATATATATATATATATATATATATATATATATATATATATATATATATATATATATATATATATATATTTTTTTATTTCATACAATAACAAATAACTCTTATATATGTAGAGGTGTCTACATTTGCTCCTATTACACAGTAGCAAATTAACTCTTTTATTTAAACGAATTCCAACTCTGACTTAATTTGCAAGTTCCAACTCTGACTCTTAATTTAATGTTTAATCTTAAATAACTTTCTACCTTCATGATACAAATTATTATATGAAATTGTTGTTTTTCAGTTATCATATGAGACAAGTTCTCCTTAAGTAAAATTAATCTTAGTTCTTTAATCTTAAATAAAAACTTATAATTCTAATCTTCGGATTTATAAGGTCAGTGTTAACAGTTTTATAGTCATAAGTGCTTTTCGCTTCTTGCTTCTTACTTGATTACATGAGCATATGAAATAAGGCATGCTTAATTATAAATTCAATCCCATAAACGCTTTCATATTACAGTTCTTACGTGGATACAAAAATTCATCATAGTCTTACAAGTAACAAAGTAACAACTTCACAAAAATCAAATCCCCACTAGGGGTAAGTAAAAGTTCTATGCAGATAATGGAAATAATGTTGAGTTAAAATCACTACAGTTTATTTTCCATTTTAGGTTCCATCCTTGGGCACATTCCATCCTTGGGCACAGTGCTACCCATTCCAATCTTTGGGTTCAGTAGAACTCATTTCATATCCTTGTTGGGATCATTTATACACACTCACACGCTGGGTTCATTTATATTCATCCAGAAATGGCCTTAATTGTATTTATCTAAATACTGAAACGGAAATATATTTGAACATTTAATTTCCTGTGTTTGTGATTTTCCCCACACTTGTACCCATTCCATTCCTTACTTAAGATAAGTTGTTCATTATTGTTATAGACTTTGCAATTATATCCATTATTGTCATTAGTTCATATCACTATTTGTATAAACGCTGTAGTCATCTTTTAACTTTGGACGATCTTATTCCTTGGTCGAAAGTTATATTCTTTAAAGTTTAATTTAGGGTTAAAGTTCCTATTGGGAACCTCGTTCTGTTGTTGTTGTTCTTTCTTTTCTTCAATAAGTATCTACTTATTTGTAACGAAAGTACCTACTTCTTTTCATTATTTACTCCTTGGATGACTAATTACGTCAACTTTTTAGTTGTTCCTCTTAGTTTTTAAGTCTTCCACTCTGTGAATGGTTTTAAACTTGACCATTCCTTTGTGGACCTTACATTATATTCATTTCAATAATCCCCTTTATCACATGAATGGTCTTAATCTAGACATTCATGTATTATATCATCGTCATTGCTTAATTACTTGTACATAAATGTAAATCCTAATTTAGTGCTCTAAATTGTACATAATAATTGAATAAAACAATTCTTTTTCTTGAGTTTGATTCGCCTTGTGTTGCAACGTAATTGTGTGCT
>JABUQX010017681.1:22500-54842 GCA_015478945.1 Trachelipus rathkii
AGCAACCTGTAAATTTTCCACACTATGTCTTTTTTCAGATGACTCTTTCTGAACATTAGTGACACCTTCCAGCATCGCTTGGGCCAAGCTTGCTTTACTAAAATCTTTTTTTTTAAAGCTCTCTTCAAATCTTTCATTAGAATTCCAAATAAACAGTTTTCCTGCACTTTCACTTTGCTCCTGCCTCTTCTTTTCGTAGCTTCTTTCAGCATTTGTTCATCATCAGAATTTTTTTTTCCTCTTTTGGTCAAGTTGTTTTTTGTTTTCCTCTTCAGCAATTTTTTTGTCTTGTTCAACCTTTGCAGCTTCATCTTCGAGTCTCCTTTTTTCTCTTTCTCTATCCAAGTTAGCAATGTATTGTTTATATGCTAAACGTCCCATGGAAAGGAGCTCTGGAGTTAGAGAAATAAGGTAAAGTTTGTTATCATACATTTTAAGAGAACTTTTAACAGTATTAAAGCATTTAAAGTTCTCTCTGACATAGATGACCTGGGTAATTTGTAAGGTTCTGCTGATGTGAAACATACTCTTTCCACATGCTGCATTACCAATGTGACAGCGAAGTGAAGCTTTTAAACTACTCTTTCAACTGTTGGAAATCTTGAAGTGTTTACTGATGGATCGTTTTTTAAAAAACTGAGCCCCATACAGATCTATAGATTTTTTTCGGACTCTGGTTTCAGCTTTTTTCCAATTGTATTAGAGTAACTCATGACATAGCTTACCTGAAAAGTTTCACAAAGTCCATTGCAAGAAGCAAAACTGTAGTCCGCAGCAACACATTTTCAAGCACCACATTAGTTCCATAGCAGTAGTTTTAGCTCGATCAGCATACAGTTTGATAATCTTGCTACAAGAGGGCAATGGTGTGACTTGTTTATTTTGATCACTTGAATTTTTCATATTTTGATTTACATTACAACTAGGCAATAATTGTAACTGATCTTTGTTTAATTTAACTTTGCTGTAATTGATATGAACTGCTTTCGTTGAATGTTGTATAACTGCCTGGAAACCATTTGAGGAAATGTTTATGCATTTCATGCATATTTTACAAAATATTTCGCTGTCTGACTGTTTCTTTCCCCACTCACAAATTTTGAATCCTTGATGATCAGTTCTATCCAACCAAGACATTTGAAACTTACATCTTCCCATCTTCAAAAATTTCAAATTTCAAAAAACTTTTTTCAAATAATAATTTATCATTCTCTTTAAAAACAACCTGAAAATTAAAAATTTAAACAAATTATTTACCTATGTTTTCCAGTTCTTGAGTTCTGTCTTCAATAAACTGTTTTGTAGTTAAACCACATTTTTAATTCAGTCACAGATAATACAGAAGAAAAGATTTAAGGATAAAACTTGGTCGATCTAAGAATAAAGAAAAAAGTGAAAGAAAGTGTAGTTTGGCTTTAAGTATTAGAAAAAAATGACTAAGCTAAAAAAAAGTGTAAAAAAAAGGTGTAAAAAAAGTGTACCGCTACAACCCTGATATATATTATATATATATTATATATATTTTATATATATATTATATATATATATATTATATATATATATATATATATATATATATATATATATATATATATATATATATATATATATATATAATAATAATATAATATAAATAATATATATTTATATATATATACTGGTATATATATATATAGTATAATATAATATAATATAATATAATATAATATAATATAAAAGAATACTTACCAGCAGGTCACGAATCCTAAGTATGTCTCCTACTGCAAAAGGCTGAGGAAAACAATCACTTGTGTCGTTTAAAAAAATATGCAAAGGAATATCCTTATATGTGGCCGATGGTTCTAAGCATGATGAATCAATTATACTAATCATTATATGTTTCGTCTTATTAAACAAGACAACTGGCTGTTTTATTATACTTGTTACTACAACAAAAACGTTAATACGGCACTTGTCTTTGATATCATTCAAATTTGCATATTTCATAGACAATTCTTTTGGCTTATTGCGATGGTAAAATAATGTAATTTCCTGTTTGAAATCTGTGTCATTTTCTCCTTCTATATCATCAACTTTCAATCCAAATGGGCTCCATGGTTCTTCTTGGCCAGTATAATTCACTATAATGAGATTTGAAAATCCGATCCATAAAGAGGAGTTGCCTTTAGACTTTAAAGCTTCTTCAATTAAATTTACACTTTTTCCAAAGATTACTACATCAAAGCGTAGACCAATGCTGTTGTCTGGAAGAACTGAAATAAAACAATAATAATAATCATTTACGATACTTTTAAATCATTTAAAGCTATACAATTAATAATATAAAAATATATACAATACACATTTAAGCTCCAGTCCCTTACCCGGCCTCTCCCTTCCTTATTTACACACCATTGTTCAGGGAGACACTCAGGTACGAGGGGCACTCAAGAAAAATAATCCTTACCCTCAGCAGAACCTTCACAAGCGGACCGACGATGAACCCTTCACTAATGACCATCTCGTCAAAAGATGGGGGTTCCATATCACACTTCCGCCTTCAATGTGAAGGCCGGTCAGTGTCCCTATTTTTTTCTCTTTCGCTACAAATCTGACTCTGACGCCCACTTTACAATTCTATTTAATTAGATATAGTGGACTCTGTCTCTCTCTACATATGTGACCATAAACTTCAACACTCTCTATTTTCTTCTTTGTTCCCTTATGTTCATTACTAACATTTAATCCACTTTTCTCCTTTCTTTCCTGGATTCCTCATCCTCATTCCATCAGTATGATTATCACCAGAAACTACTCACGCAGCACTTATAACCTCTCATTCTCGTGTTCCCGATGGAGCCGGACGCATGATCTCTCACTTGCGATATCTTTTCCGAGCACGACCCATACCTTCTCAACTGACTTTTCCTTTTATTCCTCGACGTCACATTTTGAACCCTAAATTGCCCCATCTCAAACACGCTCTATAGGCAAACATGATCAAAGTATAGCGTTCATTAGTAATGGAGCCCGAACCCTACTACCAAATTCCTCATTTTACACATCTATAAGTTCACGCCTTTCATAAAACTTGAGACCATGCGAGCCACTGACGATTTGTCCATCGAATGAAGCAGGATGGGATAAAATTTTATTATTATTATATCTTCTATATACCCTAACGTTAAATTGTTATAAATAATATTAATGAGGTAAATAGGGAAATGTCTTGTATAAAGTAAAATGTTGTTTACTTAGAAAGAGGGGTGTAGGATATAAGTATGTGGTATATTAGTTAATTTTTAATGATATTTAGTTCTTAGGATGAATATTCGGATATATTATGTTAGATATAATTAAGAATATAGATACATTATATATATATATATAAATTTAACTTAATAGCATCCCACCATTAAGCACACGGGTCCACTAATATATCATTAACACGGGGTAACACACCATAAACCTCCTCTATTGTATAAGGACCGCTAGCTTCACTCAAAACTTAAGGGTCCTTTACATCCACACGATTATTGCACAGGCCACCTTCATACCATTTCACCACTTCCCTACTACACTCTGCAGTTTCTATTGGACCTTTGTCATTATTCACATTTATGATATATAATATTATTTTGTTAAATCGATGATTACATCTTTTTTTTCCCGATGCTGCTTTCTATCTTTGATCTAAACTTATAGTAATGACTTCCCCACTTCCGAGAGTCTGTTCCTCACTCCACAAGAAACTCCATAAACCTTACTACTTAATCTATACGTAATTACTTTTCAAAACCCCCCTTTTCATGGCCGGACATTCCAAATCTCTCTATACTCAAGTCCTCTCAACACTCTCTTCAATTCCGCGCCACTAAAAACCAAATTCATTCCTCATATAATATAGGTTATGGAACCCGTCTCACTCTCCTTTGCATTCTTCACATCATTCTATACACTATCTACCACTTGTCAACTCCCTACCCATCATATATTTTTCATAACTCATCCATTACAGATTGGATCGCCAAGGAGAATAGCACATCCTCTGATCGTCATTCCTGACTATTAATATAAACTATATCAAAACTTTCGAACTTTTATTCTTACACACGTTTAGAGTTTTATGTTTTCTTCCTAACGTCATACATAGTTTTGATTCCAAATTATAAACTTCCACCAACACCCATATCGAACTACACTGCCATATTCAGATGCCTTATCCCTATTTAAAAATCCAATTATCGAATGTTGCAAATCCATTAAATCCTAAATACCATATATTATTCTTTTCCTCCTCATTTAATCCTCCAACAATCATTTGTTATTCAATGTACGATTTGACCCACACATCCTCTACCACTCTAAGCGCACTTGGGTTAATTCCCCAAATGTAGTAAATCTTCCAGTCATTTCGAAAGCACTGTTTTCGACTCCAAAATACCTAAGCATATATCCTTAAACTCAAAAACTCAATAATAAACTAGAATATAATACTACAGTTACCTTATCCTCTATTACCCTTTATAGGGTACTTAAATTAATTGCTCACTCATCCTACAATCCTCTGAGATACTTTACCCCTCCATAAAACGCTGTATTGTTATCATACAACTTCCTAAAATCCATCAATCACCATTCTCTGCATATATTATTATATATATATATATTATATTATTATTGTATATAATAAAATAGTTTAAAAAGAAGATGTATTTATACAAATTATTTTATATAATTTATAATATTAATATTACTTATTAAATTATATAAATTGAGTATGGGAGTTTTGTTGGGCGGTGAATCTGAAGGCCATTTGAGAGATGTATTGGTATGAGATGATTTTAGCAAAGTGTGTAGTGTTAATGGTGAGAGGTTTTAGTAAAGTAAACGTAGAATTATAAAATAGTAAGATTTATTTGGTTGGTGAGTGAGGAAATCAGATCTCCTTCGTGTTTGTGAAGTTATGCGCTCTTAAATTGAAATGGAGACACCTGACATTTATGTTTGACTGTCATTTAATGAATTTATAAATATTTATGCTAATATATTTGATAAATAACTCTGAAAGCGTGAACGCGCATGCTGCCCGACAGTAGCAGTAAGGTAACAGTTTTCAATGATATTTTTGTCGCAGGATGATGGTGGTCCTTCGGTGTGACAATTAATCCTTGGTGGATGTAAAGAAGCTAAGTCTTTGAGTTCCCTAAGGTCTTACGTGAGGGTATGTGTACCCTATGTGTTAAAAAAGAGTCATAAGTAGATGGACTCATGATACAGGAATATACATAGAGCTGTCATAGATAAGACTTCACACTGAGAGGAGATGTAGTAGATCGAGTTGGTGTGTTAAGGTGAAGACTATATGTTGATCTAGGTTGAGAGTGAGGACCATCAATGTGATTTATAAATATATGTTATATATCTATATGATCGGTGAGTAATTAGAGTATGCAGATTGAGATGAGAGTGCGCGAGGTTCATCCTCGGCCTCGACGATCCGAGACACCGAATGCGCACTCAGCCGCGTGAGATATTAAGGTGTCTGTGTTCGGACATTATTTTTTGCGGTGCACCGACAAAGTGAAACATCTTGGCATACACAGTGTCAGTGTCGGACTATAGTACAGGTAGGCTCACACTCTGGAGGAGAGGTAATGTGGATGAGTGCTCGGTATGCGAATCGGACAGGTGTGGAATGATATACTCGAAAGATAAGTTGGATTGAATCAGCAAAGAATGTCCTGAGGAGTGAATAATGTTGAGTTTGGCAGGGGCGAGGAAAAAGGTGCATAATAAGAGTAAATGGCAGGGTTTTTGTGAGGTT
This sequence comes from Trachelipus rathkii, assembly GCA_015478945.1. Taxonomy (NCBI): domain Eukaryota; kingdom Metazoa; phylum Arthropoda; class Malacostraca; order Isopoda; family Trachelipodidae; genus Trachelipus; species Trachelipus rathkii. The sequence goes on from JABUQX010017681.1 coordinate 28,307, forward strand.
TAGGTTCGTGGCTACACCCTGGTGCCAGAGGAATGTAACCCAACTACATTGGTAGTAATGTACCATATAAGTGAGGGTCCTTCGTACGGTCCCGTGAAGCTCTAGGGTTGATTCTGACTGAGATGCGGGCTCCGCACTAATATGGAGATAATGAGGAGATAAGATCTGGGCTTTCCTTTTCGACTTTGCTAGGTCATGTTGTTCTGCTTAACTAAATATATTTTGTTTCGGTGCTCAAAATGTTATACGTACCTACTCACGGTTACACCCTCACAATCTTGCGGAAAAAAAGGTGGTTGAATGATTATTATATATATATATATAGAAAATGCATATTTATAAAAATATTGTTATAAATATATATATATAAAATAATATATAAATAAATCTATATAACAAATTATAAATACATCAATGTATAAATTATAAAAATTATATAAGTTATTTAATGTGGTATAAATACCTTTAATATTCATAATATAATAATTTATTTTATGAATATCTTATATATTAGTTATTATGATAATCTAAATGCTAACGCCATTTTATTGATAAATTAGGAAGAATATAAATATATTGGCAGTTAATAGCCAATTAGTCTTTTAGCAATATACCTAGCACTCAAAAGTACCAGTACAAAATTGTCTCAAGACAAGTACAAGTATCAAGTACAAGTACATTTAGTGTTTTTTATACTGATATTTAATAATACTTGCAAGGTACAGGAGTGTAGCAAGTCACATAGTTTATTCTGGTGTTAGCGCTAAAAAAATGTCTACTGTTAAGTCCGTAAGTATCAATACCGCTAAGTTTACTTTTGTACTTTATACCCAACTCTTCATGATTATGATTATATTATATTTATATATATATATATATATATTAGTATATACTAATAGGTCTATGTTTTTAAGACTAATGTGGGTATAATAATATTATATTAGTTAGTTAATGACCTATATTATATATATATAATATATATTAGTGAGTATTATAGTTTGTTGATTGTTGATTATGTTATTATTTGTTGGGTTGTTGGAGTGTGTTGATATGAATATATAAGACCTTGGTGTCGTTTTTTTGTTAAATATATAAGAGCTTCAACGGTTGTTTTAATAATAAAGGACCAATTGGTCCAATCGTTGTGTTTGTGGTTTGTTTGTGTTTGTGTGTTTTTTTTAGCGGTAACTACTTTGATTTTCTTGATTACATTCGGGATATTCATTTCTTTTATTCAGTGTTAAGGGTTAGTTAAAATATACATTATAATATTTTCACTTTAGCTCCAAAATTTCACAAATATTAGATTAAAATTGAGAGAAGTTTAATATTCTTCTCTCAATATATATAAAACATAGAGTCTCTTAGTGCTTATTAAAATTGTTTAATTAGAGCAATCTCTAATAGATGCAGTTGTGGTATCTCCAAAATTTTTTTGATCTCGTTACCACACTTTAATAAAACGAAGATATAATTTATAATAGGTAGTATCCTATTTATACCCTATAAGGTACCATATTAATAATATTAATATTATAATATATAGTTCTATAATATATACAGTATACTATAATTAAATATTATAATAAGCAAATAATAATATATTATAATATATATATATATAATTATAATATTAAATATAAGACACTCATATGCGAACACTTGAGAGAGAATTACACCGCAGTAATGATAATACATCGATATCTATAACAACTTGCAGTGATCGATTGAGACCTATTTCTTTTGGCGTAATACTCCTCAAAGCTCACACTTTTGGAGTACCTTATAATACACCCTGTGGGTACGCGTACCTCCACTATTGGAGACCACATAGTGAGCTCTATGGCATAATAATTATTACGAATTTCACATGATCTGTAAATTAGTTATTATTAATTAATTAGTATTTAATTATTAATTTATTATTATTATTATTATTATTATTATTATTCATTCATTCATCATTAAGGAAATTTATGAAAATTATTATTATTATTATTATTATTATTTAATTTGATCTAATTATTATTATTATTTATTATTATAGAATTATATATATAAATGTACGATAGATAGAGTAATTTTCATCTAGTAGATATCTATAATTCTCATATATATATCTATAGTATAGATTATAAATAATATAATAGTACTACATTCAGTTATATATATAAAATAGAGATTTTTAATAGCCAATATTGACAAATTAATGAAAAAATAGATTATTAAAATAATAACTCGAATACTTTCTTGCCACCATACCTTATATTCATATGTCCAAGACTGGTGTATACGGGTGTGGCGGTAATCAAGATGGTATGGGACAGAATGATTTGGCAGTAGAAGAATAGAACAAAAGTCGAAAAGAAAGCCAGCTTTACCCCCCGCCTGCCGCTCTCGTTACATTAATTAGTCAATTGGACTCAGAATATACGACAGTCGCTTGAAAATACTCTACTCTCTTATTTATAGGCTTCCACGGGACTGTGACGACGGGGTACCCTCCCACTAGTTGTGTATATAATCTCAGTGTTACGATGGTTTCATCCCTGATCCCAGGTGGGCCCACAACCATACCCCTCCAAAAACCTTGCCATTTCACTCCAATTATGTACCTTTATTCTCGCCTCTTGCCAAACTCACATTTCTCATCATCAGATATTTCGTTTACCGACGTTTCAATTACCACTTTTTTCTTCGATACTCGTTCCAGTCCCTTGTCGGTTTTCACTTATCTCGCCACTATACATCTGCTTAAAAACCGACTATCATTCAATTCCTTTCCACATGACCAATACCATCTCAACATACTTTCATTTATTCTTCTCGTTTACTCCCATTTCTTCACCCACACAGTCTCCTAATATGTTTCATTGATCCTGCATTTTAGTAGATGATTCACTTCTCACACTACTGATACGCATATGCTCACCCGAAGATTGTCCAGTGCTGAACACATGAAACTTTAGATACATTACGTCTTATTACTCACCCTTATAAATTATCTATCTTACTGATACAATAACTATCTAGTGTAATACAATAATACCATCTCATGTATAGATCTAGCGCACAAAAAGTAACTAGTTCCCTATACATTCACCAACGATTTAAATTTGCACACAGCTCAACCTTCTATTGCCCATATCACATACTTTTCCTACTAACTCTAACTGCATCTATTCCGTTTCTCCTCTCATCCAATATAATATCCATTGAATGCTAAAATTAATTTAAACTCAAGTCCTTAGTCCAAGCCTTTACTCACCATCTATAACATACTTATCACACTAAATTGGAGAAAGTGACTGATCCCTCAATATATAATCAAAAACCATGAACCTAAATCTTACTTATGTTTACTTTTTAACATAATACCCCTACCTTATTACATCCACCAATATCTATGCCAAAAATCTCATTCTTACCATCCTTAATCATTCAAAGAACTCTTCAAGGATTTCGCCACACAAAACCAAATCAAATCCGCTATAAGATAAAGGATAGGGCATTCTCCCTCCAACTAGCATCTCCATCATTCTAACATCCATTTCGCTCTAAAATGGCCCACCTTCAATTTTGTCTTTCATAATCCCCCATCCATATATACAAATTGAATAACCAAGGAGAACATAAACACACATCCTGACCTCACTCCGCTATTAATACTAAAACTCAATCACTTTTGACACCATTATCTTACACATATAATGGTCATTTTTATGGACCCTCACTTCAATACATACAGTACTTTTGATTCCATATACAGAAAGCCTAATCACTTTACAGCTATGAGTATCACGATGAAAACCCTCGCCCATAGACCTCTGTCTCTTTTAACCTCGCTATTCATAGCCGTCCTCCCGGTTAGGTTTGCAAAAGTCCATAAAGAATCTTAATAATACAATTATTCTTCCTCTTCCATAGTATTTCTCTATATTTGGCTTTCAATTGTAAATGATGTGAATCCCACATTCGCGCTACTGTTTCACTCCAAACGAACTTGTTCTTTCACCTCAATCAGTGTCCAATCACTAACTCTGAGAACTGTTAGCGTTTTCAAAAGTCCCCAACATCGTATTTTAATAAACCCCCACACAAAAACAAACTAAATACTCTTATATTATTTCTACATGTTCCTCCTTTATCATCTCCTTATCTCCTGTAATTGAGTAAAGGTACTATTACGTGGCTGGCTCCTCCAATTCCCTCGAAACTATAACCCTCCATTAACGCTTTTATGTACCACAACCTTTCAAGATCCACAATCAATTCACCATCATCTTCCGTATTGTGGAATCTTTTATCCAATTTGCTTTTCATCTATACCTCGCCCCCGATTTATCTCAGTAGTTCTCAACTTTCTCAAACAACTCTAGTTTTCGCTTAGCTAAGGCGTTCGAATGTGTATGTATGTTGGATTGAAAGTCGTTAGGTAAAGAGGAAGGTATGAATGCGATAAAACTGCTTAACCATTTGACTACCGACCATCCTTTTCAAATGACAAAACCGCTTTAATTCACTTTCATTTTGTCATAAAATTCATTTTTCATTTTATCAATCCTTCTCACACCTAACACGCTCCTAATATATTTCATCTGAACAGCCTGCATCTTAGATCTATACCTCTTATTCCACACCATAGTTTCGCTACTATACATTAACACCGGTAATAGCAAACCGTCAAGTAAAGGAACAGAGCATTTAAGACTTAATTGCACCAGCCATCTGCTTACCACTCACAGATCTCCTGATAAACTGAAGATCATCCGTTCCTTTTCCTTTTCCATCCAACATGCAGCCTAAATACTTAAATTCCAATAATTGATCAAGCTGTCTAACATCCTAAATGATTTCACACTGCGGACTCTCCTCGCCTTGCACTTATCTACATTTACATTCAAACCCCTCCTTTCACATACTCTGCCAAACTTCTCAAAATTCCCTCAGATTCACCACGCAAAACTAAATCATCTTTGCACAGTAAGCAAAGCACCCTCCACTCTCTTCATCAGGTTAACAATTTCCCCTGCCCAATCATAACTATTTCTTTCATCACTCCATCCATATATAAATTAAATAGTCATGGACACAAAACACACACTCTTGCCTCACTCCGCTATTAATATTAAGCCATTCACTCTCTCTACTCCATTTACTTTTACACACGTTTCACTATTAACATACATACTTTTAATTCTATTGAGAAGCCTACCACCAACACGATATATCATTAACACCTACCACAAAGCTTCCCTATTAATTCTGTCATAGCCTGTTACAAGTACATAAAACCTAAATACAATTCCCTTTTCTTCTCACTCATTTGTTTCAATGTAAAAATTTGTTCTCGCATCTAAATTCTTACTTCTTCTTGCACTATCAAACTCACACACACATTCGTTATCACCACTTCGTCATTAACAATGTTATGCAGATTTTTGAAATGTTCCCTTCACACACTCCTCACGCCCATCTAATTAATAATGAAAGCACCATCACTATTTATTATTCTATGAAGATCCCATTTTCTTTCTTAATATTTCGTATTTCCTTCCAGAGCAGCTTCCTATTCCTTGTAAGTTCCCATTCATCCTATATCTAAACTGTTTATTTACCTCCTTTTTTCTCCTACCTATGCAACTTTTAGCCTTCCTCTATTCCTCTCTATATACTACCATACACCTTTCTTTCGAAACATGATCATTGGCTTTAAGAACATTTAACCATGCAACTTTTTCACTTTTTACCACTTGCATCATCTCTTCATCTCTTCATTCCACCATTCACTATTAACATTTTTACTTACCACTTTAGTACATACCCTTCTTCTCTTGCACTACTAATAAATGTTTACTATACTTGCGTCTAAATTTGTTCAATTTAATAATAATAATAATAATAATAATAATAATAATAATAATAATAATAATAATAATAATAATAATAATAATAATAATAATAATAATAAGTGTATAGTAGTGAGACTATGGTCTGGAATAAGATGCATAAATCTAAAGTACAATGTGCTCAGATGGACAATCTTAGGGCGTGCCAGGTGTGAGAAGAATTGATAAAATGAGGAATGAACGGATTAGTGAGTGTAGTGTGGAGGGGGTAATGAAGAGAATAAATGAAAGTACATTGAAATGGTTTGGTCATGTGGAAAGGATGGATGATAGTCGGTTGGTTAAGCAGATGTAAAGTGGTGAGTGTGATGGGAATCGACTGGCTGGGAGACCGAAGAAAAAGTGGAATGAGTCAGTGAAGGAATGCCTGGAGGAGAAATGTGAGTTTGGTAGAGGCGAGAAAAAAGGTGCATAATATGAGTGAATGGCGGAGTTTTGTGAGGGGGTATGGTTGTGGCCCACCTAAGCCAAGGGACCAACCCCATATTGGCGAGATACCATAGTGAGGGTCTGTCGCTGTCCCGTGAAGCTCTAGGATGGATTTTTTGACAGAGACGAGTTCTCACTAAAAGGTATAAAGGGGGTGGTAAGGCTGGGCTTTCTTTTCAACTTGTGTCATATTCTTCTACTACTTCTCGTTTCCGGTGCATGTCACGCACTTGGTTAGCCCCCAGTCGTTCGGTTTAGGGTCTGTGTGGTGTGTAGGTTAGGTTAATTCAAGTCTTGGGGAGATAAAGTGAGTAATAATTAAATAATAATAATAATTAATAATTAATAAGAATAATAATAATTAATAATAATAATTAATAATAATAATAATAATAATAATAATAATAATAATAATAATAATAATAATAATAATAATAAATAGGTTAAAAAAAAGTAGTTGAAAATACAATCTGATAAAAATTTTAAAATTTCAATATAAATTTTTCCTTAAAAATGCAAACAAATACAAATATTACCATTGCAGACTTAGAAAAATTCAGTATTTGCAATGTTAGCATAAACAAATGAATATTTGTGATATTTTAAAAGCGTTTTTTTTTTAAATAATTGGCTTTTCATCAGCCCTTACACATCATAAAGATTTGTACTTTTTAAAAGTAGTTTTCACAGAAACCTAATATAATATATATATATATATATATGTAATAATTTTAAATATTTAATAAATAGTAGGATAAGATGATAGATAAAAATATATGTATGTAATATATATATATATATATACTATTTATATATATATATAGTATATAATATGAGAGAGAGAGAAGAAGAGAGGAGGAGAAGAGAGAGAGACGAGAAGGAGAAGAGAGAGAGAAAGAGAAAGAGAAAGAGAAAGAGAAAGAGAAAGAGAAAGAGAAAGAGAAAGAGAAAAAGAGAAAGAGAAAGAGAAAGAGAAAGAAAGAGAAAAGAGAGAAGAGAAAGAGAAAGGTAGAAAGAGAAGAGAAGAGAAAAGAGAAAGAGAAAAGAGAAAGAGAAAGATGAAAAGAGGAAAGAGAAAGAGAAAGCAGAAAAGAGAGAGAGGAGAGAGAGAGATGAGATAGAGAGAGAGAGAGAAGAGAGAGAGAGGAGATGAGAGAGGAGTGAAAAAAGGAGGATGAGAGAGAGAGGAGAGGAGAGAGGAGAGAGCAGAGAGAGAGAGACGAGAGAGAGAGAGAGAGAGAGAGAGAGAAGAGAGAGAGAGAGAGAGAGAGAGAGAGAGAGAGAGAGAGAGAGAGGAGAAAGAGAGGAGAGAGAGAGAGAGAGAGAGAGAGAGAGAGAGAGAGAGAGAGAGATTTACTTAACAAAATGACGTGTAGATAATAAAGGAGAGAAAGAGAAGGTTAAACAGGTTAAACAAACATTTCCAATAACGAGTGATAGTTAATCAATGTATAAAAGTATCAATATTTCTGAAGTGCCGCTTTCATAAACTTCAAAATGTTTTCATAATTTCATATATGAACATCCTTTCATGATAAATGGGCATGATAACCAAAACATAGTAATCACCATTCTTGCACTAGTTTAAATAAATTTGAAAAATTGTAATAAGATAATCAGTAAAATTTATTATGATTAATTCTTTTTGTCGTTACTGTTTTTGTTGTAAATTTTGTGAAAGAAGTTCAAATATTCTGTCCATTTGTTCCTTTTGTAAATTCATTAATTGTAAACTCTTTGCCTCCCATTCGCGTCTTCGTTGTTCTTCGCGTTCCTCTCTTTCTTTTCTTAATTTCTCCTCTCTTTCTTCTCTCTCTTTTCTTAATTGTTCTTCTCTCTGCTCTTTCTTAATTCTCTCTCTATATTTTCATTCTCTCTCTTCTCGTTCTTCCCGTTCTATTTTCCTCTGTTCTTCTCTTTCTATTTGCTTTTTCTATTTGCTTTTTAAGGAGTTCAAGGGTGGCTTATTTGTTGTGTGGTGTGTTGTGGGGTTGTGGTTTGGTTGTGTTTGTGCGTGGTTTTGGCTGGGTTGGGTAGGGCGTGTAGGGTTTTTGTTGGGTTGGTGCGGTTGTTTTGGGTGTTGCTCGTGATATGCTGTGTGGGTTATGGGATGTGATGTGCTGGTTGTCTCTACATTTGACCCTTCCTTACTAATCTCAATGGCATTACGAAACATCCGAGTCGGTGAGGTATGGTCTATTGAATCAAGAGATTTATTAATTTCATTTGTTTGTTTGTTTGTGGTTGGGGTCTTTGTGCGTTGTTGGTTGGGCGCGTTGAAAGGATAATTAACTTCGGACTTCTATGGAGCATGGTTCGTGGTACAAGTAATTTGGTGGGGTGTTTGTTGGTTGGGTTTTGTGGTTGGTAGACTAGGTTGCTGTGTTCTGGTATGGTGTGAGCTAGGTAGTGCTGGCGAGTGGTGTGTGTTTGGTGGTGTGGGGGGGTTGGGTGCGTGAGGGTTCATGTTCAGTGTAGGGTCATACTAGTGGGCTTGATCATTATCCCACAGTGGCAGGTTTTTTGGTGGGTGGTTTTTGATTCCAGGAATTGCGGGTCTTTTCGGTTTTGAGAGCGTATTGTAGTTGGCTGTTTGTGTCCGTCTCAGGTAAAAAATTATAGTATTTATATGAGGTATGGATTTTAGAGGGGTAGTTGGATATAGTTTGTGTTAGGTTGTGGTATTGTTGAGATGTGGGGTTGTATGGGTGATGTTGTGGTCTGGATATGGTGTGTATGTTTATTGTTTTTTTAATGTTATGTAATATATAATAGTGGGAGTGTGGTGGTTATGTGTCGTTTGGTATGTGTTAGTGGATGGTGGTTGTTATGTGTGTAGTTGGTTAGGTGGTGTTATTCTTCCATGAAGAATTTTGATTCTGCGACTGCTGCTTTATGCCAGTGTAATTTTTGATTTTTGTTGATTTGATTTTTTTTTGTTTTATTTAATATGTTTTGCTTAATAAAATTTTTTAGTTCTAATAATATATATATATAGTATATAATATTCATCGCCCACCTTACTTTCATCTAGACTGGGGGTAAGGCTGCTAACAAGACATTCGGAATAGAAAAGTAGTGAGAAAGAAACATGACGAAGTCGAAAAGAAAGCCCAGTCTTAACCTTACATACCTCGGTAGCCAGAGCTCGTCGCAGCAAAAAAATACATCCTAGAGCTTTACGGGACAGCGACGAACCCTCACTATGGCATCTCGCAATGTGGGGTTCAATCACATGCAACAGGTGGGCCATAACCTACTCCCTGACAAACCCCGCCAATTTCACTCCTATTATAGTACCCTTTCTTCTCGCTATGCAAAACTCACATTTCCTCCTCAGGCATTCATTACTGACTCAATTCCACTTTTTCTTCAGTTTTCCAACCGGTCGATTCCCAGCACACTCACCACTATACCATCCGCTTAACCAACCCACTATCATCGATCATCTATCCTTTTTACATGACAACCATCTCAACGTACTTTCATTTAATTTCTCTCATTTATCCCTTTCTTATCAATACACCACACAACTCTCTTACGTTCATTCCTCATTTCATTCATTCTTTCTCACACCTAACACCCCTAAGACTGTCCATTACCTGAACACATTGTACTTTTTTAGATCTATAACCCTCTTATTCCAGACCATAGTAGTTTCACTACTATAACATTAACACATTCTAACAACATACCCTCATGCAAAAACTCTAGCGGCACACAGACTTTAGTTTTCCCTTTACTCAACTAACGCTTTAATTGCACCAGCTACCTTCCTGCCATTCACAACTTTCCTACTACACTCTGCATCATCCAATATATATCCTTAATATTTAAACTCAGACACTATGTTCCACAGCTGCTCACTATCAAAATAACTCACATCCGAGGCCTGATCTTCACTCACAAACCATAATCCCTACTTTATCTACGTTTACATTCAAACCCCTCCTTTTACACACCCTACCAATTCTCTAAAACTCTCTTCAGATTCGCCACACACACAAAAAAAATCATCAAAATAAAATAGTAGAGCATCCTCCTCTCTCTTTCACTCTCCCATTCTAACACCAACCCCTGCCACCCCCACCTCTAATTCCTTCATAACCCCATCCATACACAAATTGAATAACCAAGAAAGACATAACACATCCCTGCCTCACTCTCGCTTATATATATATATATATATATAATATAATATATAATATATATATAATATAATATATATATATATATATATTATATATATATATAAATATAATACTATATATATAATATATATATATATATAATATATAATATATATATATATATATTAATATATATATATATATATATGCAAAGGGACTAAATCTTGAGTGCGATAGGGTCTTACATGAGGGTATGTTGTTTACCTTGTTAATGTATAGTAGTGAACTATGGTCTGCAGAATAAGAAGTTAGATCCTAGAAGTTCAATGGTTCCAGAATGGACAATCTTAGGGCGTGCTAGGTGTGAGAAGAAATTGGATAAAATGAGGAATGAAGTATTAGGAGCTGTGTGGTGGTGAAGAAAATGGGATAACGAAGATAAATGAAAAGTAGTTGAGATTGCGTTTGGTCATGTGAAGAAATAATGATAGTCGGTTGTTAAGCGGATATAAGTGGCGAGTTGTTGGGAACCGAACCGGCTGGAGACCGAAGAAAAAGTGGATTGAGATCCATAAATGAAATGTAAAGAGAGAAATGAATGAGTATGGCAGAAGCGAGAATAAAGGTGCCTAATAGGGAGTGAATGGCGGGAGTTTTGTGAGGGTATGGTTGTGGCCCAACCTGGGCCAAGGGATGAACTCTCACAACTGACGATCTACCATAGTGAGGGTCCATCGCGCTCACCTGAAGCTCTAGGGTGGATTAATGATACAGAGGGGGTCGTAAGGCTGGATTTCTTTTCGACTTTTGTCAATTCTTCAAACTGCTTTTTCTTTCCGAATGCGTGTTACGCATCTTACCCCCAGTCTTGGGAGAAAAAGGTAGATGAAGAAAAAGAAGAATGATATTAATATTACTATATATATATATATATAATATATAATTATTAATATATATATATATTATAATATATAATATAATATATATGAATATATATATATATAGTAATTATATACATATTATATATATATATATATATATATAACACCGGAGGGTGTATTTGATTCTCATAGTGGTGTTATGTTCTTGTTAACTTGGCATGGATAGCAGTGAGAACAATGCAGATGGGTCTTTTGTGTGAACCCTCCGACCCCCAGACACGTGTATGTGCATTTGTTATGCCTTCGTGCATTAGCATCCCACCAACCTCTTTCTTCAACCTCTTTCTTTAATCCTCATTTTTCATAAATTTTCCAATTTTGATATAAAAACACTTTACAGACAACCCTACTACTCATATCCCTGTGTGTGGGGGAGAAAGAATTTGCCCACATCGTATGTCCAGCGTGTCGTAGGAGCCCGACAAAGGGACGGTGAAAGTTGGGTTGGCTGCCTACTACCATCTATTCTTTGCCAGGAATGCTAAATGCAGGCCTCGGAGAAGGTCGTGAAGCGGTAAACGGCCTTCTATCTTCGGGCGAAACTGTAAATGGTCGTATGGGTACATGGAATATTAGAGGAATAAATGTTGAGGAGAAAGAGGAGAAAGGTGATGGATGTAATTTAGAAAGGGAAAATTTGATTGGCTCGCTGTGACTGAAACAGATATTAAACGAGAGTCTCATTGAAGTGGTGTGGTGTGAAATGGTGTGTGCTGGTTGTGCTGGTGTGGAAATGAATGAGAGAGGAAGAGAAGGAGTTGCAATTTTGATGAGTGACCTGTGGTACGAAGCTATGGTAGACTTTGAGTGTGTGAGTCCTAGAGATTCTAATGGTTTAAATTTAAGTTTGAAAAGGTCAGGTATGTGTGGTTGTGACGTATGGTCCATCTGAAGGGAAACGTTGAAGAGAGTACGATTTTTTGGGAATGATGTTTTGTGATTTTCTGGGATGGGGTGAGTAGGAAGCTTCAGATTGATAGTTTTGGGGGCCCTGAATGGTTGGATAGGTGATCAAAAAAGGGATGCGAAACGCCCCAAGCAGTGATTTTGTTTTCGCCAACTGGAGTTGACGTTCAAGATGGGTCATCCGAGAACCCTACATGTGGAAGGTTGTTATCAACATAAATAAAACACTTAACAGGGTCAGGAATGGAATAGACTTTGTTGCTAAAGGCGATGGCAAAAAGTAAGACGCTGAGAACACATTCCTGGGGAACTCCCTCACCCAACACAAAAGGGCGAGATAAACCTGAAATGCAGCGAACCCGAATATTTTTATTAGTAAGATGCAAGTTGGGTCAATAAACTGAGGCCAATGCTTCTCAACTTCACATTTCTCTTTTCATCATTGTGTTTACTATTGGCATAATTCCATGACTACAAAAAAACGGACAAGTTATAATTCACAACTACGCTAGCAATGTCTCACGAAGAAGGTACTCGGATGTCGTTTACTATATCAAAGCAGACATCATGAAGTATGGATGATCAGCTATTATCGTGATTCAGATGAGAGGGACGGATCAGGAGTTGTGTAGATAAGCCATTATTGCAAAAAAAATTAACTGCACTAAACTATATGCTAGCATCAGGGAGAGTTGATAAGTGAATGCGCGTCTGGTGTTTTGATGAGTTGAAGAAGAATAATTATTAGTATTGTAGGAATGAGGTAATTAGGAGGCCTGGTGTCATAGGTAAAGAGTCGAGAAAAAGATTACGAACGCATCCGACAACTCATGAAAGGTTCTATCATTTGGATATACGGACATAGTTTTCTACTCTTTATATTCAGCGAGCGAGATTCCGAATACACACTGGAGACTCCCGCGTTGCTTGTGACTATAACAATTCCTAGACGGGTGCTTTTAGTCCTATTAATAGCTCATTACCACGTCACTTAAATTGCTCTTGGCACGCACTCATTTTATCTATCGAATCGCACAGAATTATTCAAGAATGATTGGCTCGAATATAGTGCTAGTAGACATTGGAGCAATACAGTGATGCAGAATCGGAAATAGTTCTCTTTCTCATGTGGCTATCATTCTGAAAGAACTGTGAGGAGAGAGTATTACATCCTATCCCTGTACAAGGGTAAAAGTGATAAGGGGAACTGTAAAAATCATAAGGGGAATTAAGTTTATTGAGTGTCGTACAGGAAGTACTGATACAACGCAGATGTCATATTACTATTTAAAGATTGCGTTGAATGACTGAAAGTGTTGACTGTTGAGGTCACAAGGTGCATTTTCAGTGAAGAAGCTGAGTAGATAAAATATTTACTTGAAGCAAATTAGCGAGAAAATGAGAGAGAAGATGAAACTTTATAGGTTTTATGGAGTTGCAGCAGGTGTATCGACGGATTAATAGGGAAGACATCGGTGGACAAAGATACTGGTTATATGATGAGTATAACGGTTATATCCGGTGTAGGTGCTTCTATGAATCGGAAATAAAAAAATATGTATGTTGAGTAGTGATAAAGCGCTCGTGTATAGGTAGAATACTAAGAGTGAAGAATGAACTGTACATATTAATAGCGAGTGAAGAACGCATGGATATTATTATAATTGCTATAGCACCTGCCTCTCCATAGCTTTTTAATTTCTGTATAATGGGATTTGGGTGATAAAGAATATAAGCAGAGCGGTCAGAGGGAAGGGATATTAGAGAGTGGATGGTGACTTGGTAATTTACACAGATGATTTGAATTTTTATATGAATGAATCGAAAGACAAGTTTAGAGTAAGATTAGTAGAGGTTTTACAGGGTGGAATAAAGGAGGAGTTTTGAAAGTAAATGTCAGTTAAGAAGCAAAGTGATTGTGGTAAGTGATTTGAGTTCAGAGTTTAAATATGTAGGATGCTTAAGTTCACTCTGGGATGAAAAGAGGCAATCGATAGAATGCTCTGTATGCTAGTGTATTAAGCTGTATGGAAAGCTTGCTATGGATGTAATCGCTAGCTGTGTGCAAATAGTCTATTTAATATGTAGCTAAAGGCGACTAAAATATCTTTATGTGCGTTAAGTTTCTGAAATGATGTTGGATTAGCATTTTGTGGATTATCAAATAGTGCGTTAATGGATTCACTAGTTAAAACTATGGTGTGGCAAAAGCAGATGTGTGAGATCTAAGATACTGCACTCTGTCCAGAATGGACACGTTAGGTGGTGTGTTAGGTATCAATTGGTTGTTGTAGTGTTGAGAAGGAGTAACATGAGAACATAAATGAGGATAATTAAAAATGGTTGGTCATTCGGAAGGAAGAATAGTAGTGATTGGTAAGCAGTTTGTATAATGGTGTTTGTATGAAAGAAGACAACATGCTGAAAAACTTAAGAAAGAAGAGTGAATTAAGTCAGTAAAGATACGGTATCTGAAGGGAGGACATGTATTATTTCTTCGCACAAGCTCAAGACGTCATAGGTGTCTATAGGAGATATAAGGATGGTTATGTGCGTGACATCTGTAATGGGCTTGTACCAGGAGATTTAACCTATTAATATACTGTATGACTAACACATCTGGGGTGGTTCAGTGGCGGTGTTGTGAAACTCTGTGGTGGATATTGGTATCAACTGGCTCCAACTTACTATTCTCTGCTCCGGTCCATGCTTGACGCATCATCACAATCTGTGGGGAGCCGTTGGGAGACTGATGATACAGATAAGATAGCACTTGATCTGCTATATTAATAATGTCAAACATTATTGTCAATACTTCATTACTATTATATTACAGATAATATATATATATACAGTAAAATATCTATATAAATACGAAATTCAATATTATATATTTAATGTAGATGTTTAAAGAGATAATTTTCTGTGGTATTATTTTGACATCCTGACAAATGCTGATTTATTGTTCCTAAAAAAAAAAAATTATATCTATTATCACGTTCATCTCTATCCTCCTTGACTGTTATCTCGCG
Organism: Trachelipus rathkii; assembly: GCA_015478945.1. Taxonomy (NCBI): domain Eukaryota; kingdom Metazoa; phylum Arthropoda; class Malacostraca; order Isopoda; family Trachelipodidae; genus Trachelipus; species Trachelipus rathkii. The sequence goes on from JABUQX010017681.1 coordinate 43,654, forward strand.
ATACAAGCAAAGTGGTCCTGGTCGTATATGGGCTTGCTAGTGTAAAAATTAAACGGATCTTGATTCTAATAAAATTACGTCGCGAAGCTTGTTAGATTAATAGATAGACATTTCATGACCTGATTCACCTTTGCCTAAAGATAGAAAACAAATTAAAACTTGCGGAACACAACCCTCATTAGGAAACGAAGAGACTCACCAGCACCTCACCGACCTCAACAAGACTTTTCACCAAGCTTACAAGGCTACCAAGACTCACAAGACTCACCAAGACTCACCAAGACCTTCACTAAATACCCTTACAGACTCACTAAGACTTTACCAAGACCTCAAACCAAGACTCACAAGAACCTCACCAAGACCTCACCAAGACCTCACCAGACCTCCACTAAGACTTACCAAGACTCACATAAGAACTTACCAAAGAACCTCACAAGAACTCACCAAGACCTACAAGACCTTCACATCATTCTAGCAACCTCACTCAATGACCTCTAAAACCAACAGAGAATCAAACAACCAAAAATCTGGCAAAGAATTTGAGTCATGTAGTTAAAACCAAGATCGCATATATATTTGCTCGATCGGACATACTGAGTAACATAGTGAGAATAAATAATAGTGACTCAGTAATAGCGAAAAGCTGTTATTATTAGTGTTAATATAGTGTTATGGTTAATATGTTTAGTGTTAGTGATGGCAATATTGGTATAATTAATGTTTAACATAAATATTTGATGATGTACAAGATAATTATTAGTTAATGTTATACTATTAATGTTCATATTGATAACAGTGTCTACTAATATTCATGATGTATAGTTGGCGCACAAATTACAAAATAAACTCAAGGGACTTATGTATGGTCAGTTGTGTATATAATCTAATACTATATATATATATATTATATTTAATATTACCTGCTATGTATATATATATTACAATATTTAAATAATATATCAAATTACAACCAAGGTTCTGGACTAAATACTTATATACCATTTATTTTTATATACATACATAGCTTCCCTTAAATTATTGATCATATCATACTTATGAATTCCTATCAGAATAGTCACTATAATACTAACGCATCAAACACCATTATATTACTATAAACTATATAGCTAAATATTATAGCTAAAAAGAGAGGTGCTCCTCGCGTAGCTTAGTGGTACGTTTAAGTCACTCGCGCCAAACAAAGAAGGGTCCCCTAGGTGTCACGTCTGGTCGCTGTAGTGAGATATGTAAGCAAATATTATCCCTGGGCTTGTCTTCGTCTTGCTCTGCCTACTTTTAATTGTATTACCTCGTTCATGATGTAGGGCTATGTCCGTGAGCGGGTGGTGGTTTTCTGTAAAAAAAAAATAAAAATAAAAAAAAACAAAAGACGACAAAAAAAAATTAATATCTATTCTATCTAATCTATCTATTCTATTCTATCTATCTATCATAGTTATCATACTTCACTTAAATCAATAAGAAATATAATAATGCACAACGAGAACACTTCAAATAATACATTCTTTGGGTGTTTGTTGTGGATGGTTATAGTCAGTAAAATGCGTCAGAGTACGTTGATTTTCTCAGCTCGTAATCAACATGAGGTGGTTCAAATCCAGAGTCGGCAATTTTTTTAAAGACATATCATTTGAGCTAGTGAGCAAACTAGTGAAATATATGTATATTCTTGTCAAATTGTTTAATTTTATACCGTTGATATATAATTGAAGAAAGATATACTTTATGTTCTACAATATATGTCACCACTACATCTATTATTTATTTGTCTATCCTAGTCTACGCGATAAGTCTAGCCACAATCGCTATTTAATCCTCTCTGATATTTTGATGGCAAAGCTTCAACCGACTGTTAAGTCCCCACTTAAAACTTTAATAGCATACAGCACCTTTTATTTAAAAAAACTTACATTATTTAATGCATTAAAATTGATAGAAACCTATTGCATCTTAGTGTCTTCTATTCACAAGAAACGGAGAGAGACTACAGTAAACTTAAAGATCATGATAACTTCCTAACTCTAATACACTTTAATAGCTAATACTCCAGCTTTCCAAATCATAGTAGATATAATTTAGAAAGAATAGTGCTCAATAAAGTACTACTTTTCTATAGGTTGAGAAAAAGACATAAAGACATAAGCAGTTTACGTTCAATAGCAAATTGTGCTAAGTCTATAACGATTCACCTCAAGAATTAAAAAATGAACAATTCCCTATATCAACTTACAAGTAAAGTCAAAAAAATCTTATAATAAATCAACTCAGAACTTAATAACTACATATTGCCAGTTTTCACTATTCATTATTTTTATTAATCTTATTATTATTATTACTTATTATTATTATTAATTAATTATTTATTATTATGTATATTATTATTATTGATTATTATATTATTATTATATTATTTATTATTATTGTTATTTATTATTATTTTTAATTATAATATTGATATTTTATTATATTACTTTTTTATGGATGTACATCATAAAGGAATATGTTCGGCTTCCATCAATTAACCTGTTTCATGTTCTATTATAGACTAAAGGGTACTATTATGATATTTTTGTTCTATCATTACCCATATTATTAAAATTATTTTATCATAAATAACATTATTATTTTCTATTATTATATTATTATTATTATTATTATTTTCATTATTATTATTATATCTTATTATCTGTATTCAAATTTATTATTATTATCTATCTATATTATTAGTATACTTATTATTATTAATTTATTAATTACTTACATCTCTTTTATTTCAAATTCCAAAAGTTTATTATTTCTTTTATTCTTATGTATTTCGTTTATGTAATCTTATTTGTATTATTATTTATTATTATTCAAATCTTATATTCTTAATAAATTATATCTAAAATATATATATTCATTATTCTTATTACATTTTCATTTAATTATATTTATTATTATTTATATATTATTTATATTTTTTACTCTATCTATTCAATTCATTATTTTATGTATATTTAAGTAATTTGTGAAATATTGCTTTTCTACCAAGCTGCTAAAAGAATACGTTAAATTATGAAATGTATTATCGGATATTATTCCAAAGACGCATAATTATCTTGAATTTTATTTTATTACTATTTATACTGTTTTATTAATAATTTCTTTTTCCTGTTATTATTATTTATTTTTTTGTTATTGTGCTCAAGTGGATAGTGTGATTGGAATTATTATTACTTAATGTGATTAATTTGATATGATTTGTAACATAGATTCACTTAATTCAATGTATATCTAATGTAGATTATATAATATCATTATTATCTCCATGTATATTATTAAATAATTCAATTTTTTGTATTTATTATTATTCGATCTTATATTATTATTAGGCGTTAATGTTTATTATTATAGATCGTCTTCTAATAATTATATAGTTATAATTTAATCATTCGGGTACTCAAAAGGAAACAGAAGAGCTAGTGTTGCAATTAGTAGACCCAATTTCAGCTCACAGGAATAATTATTTAGTATGAATTCATTGTAGTCAGTACCACATAGGCGGATAAAGGTTTACCCTCCTTATGACAGTTTATTAGTAATAATTTAGGGCTTTGTGTAAATAGATTTCATGATATTTTTCATCTCTCCTGAACATAAAGAATTTTTTGAAATATTTTGTTGATTGATTATTATTATTTATTTTCTTCTATTTGTTCACTCAATTACTATTAACATTACTCAATCTCTTGGTCTTAACATTTCAACCATTATATTATTTATTATTATTTATATTTATTATTAGTATGATCATTATTATTATATTATGATATTGTACATTAATTATTTTATATTGGTTATTTAATTACTATTATATTATTATTATTATTGATTCAGTCTTTTATTATTATTATACTAGTAATGTGTAATCCATTATTATTATTTATTATTTACTATTATTTATCATCCATTTTATTACTACAAATTATATTAATATATATGAGTAATAAATATTTTCTACTTATAAACCTATAAATGCGAGTCGCGAAGTCAATAGTATATATTAATTAATACTTAGGTAAATAACTACTAATATATAATTAATATGCTTACTAACCTTCGGAAGATACTTAATAAAAAAGTATCTCACTCTAAATATGGCGTATATCAGTCTAACAAACGTCAGACTAAGCTTATACTAAACTTAACATAAGTATTGCCTTATACAATATATAAGACAACATATAAACTAGAATTAATGATCCTACTTAAAATGATATATTGCTAGTATATATTTATTTAAAAAAAATTATTTATTTTTGAAAAACTATTAATTAAAATATACAACACTATATCAATTATACATTCATATTTCTTATATATATATCTTAATAGCGATATATATCTTATATTATTATATTTATTAATTATTAGAATTATAATATTAGTTATTTATACTTTATCATTTATTGATTATTATTATTATTATTCACATTTATTCTATCTCCAATAGCATATAGAATTTTATCTCTCATTCACTTATGCTAGCTTTACATTAAGTATTGATATTATTACTGATTTCCCCGGATAAGATATATATTTGACTTATTCATGTAATTTATTTTACCATGATTTATTTGTCAGAGTATTGTAGATTACTTATTATTATTCATGATGTATTTATTGAGTTAATTGAAAAACCTACCAATTTTATGTTGATATGTGTGAGGTTCGGTACCTTCTTAATTAATTACTTATCGTCGTCTCACAGATTCATATTATGTAAATCCTCAGCGATTAATTATTCATTATATTACACAGTGTATTCCCAATATTATTTTAAGTAAATATACTAAGTATTATTAATCTCAATTTATCTATTATTATTATTATTTATACTAGTTAGTTAATAGTCTCATTGTGACACTATTTTTAATCGTATTAACATTATTACTTTCACTATATGTATTATGTCAGTGTATTATGTAGTTGGTACATCATGCACTACTTCTTGTATTGCGGGGATTTACATTAAATATAATACTCTATTAATAATATATTTAGGTTATTATTGTAAACTTATTGATTCCAATTAATATTATGTAAATATTTAATATAGATATATTTTATTTTATTACAACTTTTGTTATAACATAAGAAGTAAATTAGGAGTATTGTGTATTTGTTTGGAGTTCATGGTGTTGTTTCTTTTCATTTCTTGAAGTAATTGATTATTATTATTTAATTATTATTATTATTATTATTATTATTATTATTTATATTATGTATCGTATATAGCTGTCATCACTCGGAGCCATATATTATGTAGTTCATTTCAAATTCTTCTTTACCTGTACACCTTATTATCGTAGATATATTTATATTCAAGTCCTAAGATTCTTTTATTCTGATAGTTACATTCCATATTATTATTATTATTGAGAAAAGTTTAATTATTAATATAAAAATTATTATATTATTTAATTTATTAATTATATTATATATTAAATATTATTAATAGTATAATAACTCCACACTTTTGGCTCTCGTTTTTGCTTATTCCGTGCTTAGAATGATTTTCGAAGTTTCAGTATCAAAACATTGCTGTATTTCTATTCTGAGATTTTTTCCATCTCTGTAGCTTGGTGTATATTTACTTTTAAAACTTGTTAAAATAAATACGTTCTCTATTTATTATTATAATTACATTATTTTACTTTATACTTTATTTTTTTATAATATAAGGGTTATATATTTTACATTACTCTTTATGTTCAGGATAAACTTACATTAATTATATTATTATATTATTATTATTATATTATTATTATTATTATTTCCAATCTTAGATTGCTAATTTATTATGTTATATTATATGAGTTACGTATTTAATTATTTTATTTATTTTTATTTTATTATTTTTTAGAGATTGTTATTTATTATTATCTTATTATATATTATATTAACTATTAATCTATTTAAAATCGTATTTCTATTTAACTTAATTTTTGATTATACTCCTAATTAAATTTCCACATTTATCTTATATAATGGATATATAGTATCTTCGATTTCCAATTGATTATTATATTAATTACTTATTATTATTATTCGAGACGAGACTATCTTCAAGTAATTTTTAAATAGTAAGTACTCTATTATTTATTATATTCTTAGTCAAATATTTAAATTCATTTTTTTTAAATTTAAAATTGAAAATATAATATATTATAGAAGCTACTTTAATAATATAGCTCTTTTATCTCCTAAGCATACTCCGTGTGAATTAAGATAATTACTTATATAATACATCTTAATTATATATCTTCAATATGTATTATCATTAATTTTATATTTTTTTTTTACATTATCATCTAGGCTTCTTAACTTAGAATTCAAAAGATAATCTCAAACTACAATATACAAGAGCTCTTGTATTTCTTCTTATTATTAAGATTATTCGTTTTGATGATGAATTCTTAGTTTCTATTGAATATGTTTATGTTATAGGCTGTCTGATTTTAACTTTCATTATTAATATCCAATTATATAATTGTATGTATTTACGATTGATATGATATGTGATTGTAATTATTTGATATCGTTAGGTATTATTAATGGGGTGAGTAAATATTGTAAGATAATTATATTAACATTATATAATTAATATATATATAATATTTTAAATTAAGATTATTATTATATAATTATTATTTATTTAATCTCTGTATAATGTATTAGTTATATAGTTATTGAGGATGTAGATTTTTGGTTTGACTGGAATTCATTCAGATTTGATATAAAAATCAACCTGGTGAGTATCCTTTATATGACGTGAGACCATTTTTAAGACCATTGTAGAAGTATTTTATTTTGGTAACTCCCATTACTAATAATAGTTAATGATTAAATATTATTTAGAATTCTCTAGCAAAGAGATTGAGTGAATACGGGGGGTTTTGTGGGGGGGAAATGATTGTGGGTTTGCCCGGGGTTGAACAAACACTGACGGAGATACTACATTACTATTCACTATACTACATGTGGATGGGCTTTTATCATTCGATCATTTATAATTATTCGATGATCTCATCGATGAAAGTACTTATTCAGTGTGGATTTTTATAAGCATTGTTTATAACCCGATACTGTTTATTATTAATATTTAATTTAATTATATTCTATTTCTACTTCTGCTTAAGAAATGTCACAGGTTTTATTTCACGGGCAGAGTCATATTCTAGGTGGGGGTATTATTATTGATATTTATTATTGTGGCAGATTGATTGAGGTAGCTTATTCTTTTTATATAATTCTGCAGATCATATTTTATTCTTATCTATATTTATTATTGATACTTTTTTCTTGTATTTCACTGCTTAGTGTTATCTAACGCACCTCACCTTCACACTTTTAATTCACTTGTGGTGGATAAGGAAGATAACTTTTATAGATATCAGATACTAAGTAAGTAAGGTTGTCTTACAATCTCTAGTCATTGCATAAGTGTTTACATAGTTTCTTATCTACATTTTACGTTTATTGGTTATTTGCATATTAATTCGCTTATGGTCAAGTGGAACATTGAGAGTCTGTGTAGTTATAAAGTAGCCTTAATTACTAAATAAAAACGTTTTTAATGCATTCTTTTATTTTTTCTAAAGTTTCAAATTATACAACATGTGTTGCAATTAGTAGTCTTTCCCTTTCTCCAAATTGTATTTCATTAATGTGTTATGTACATATATTACATCACAATTATTAAAAATTGTTATTAGTCGACAATTTATCTATGTATATTGGCTTTCTTCTGAATAAATTTGTTTTTGAACTAGAATTAATGGTTGAACTTGAAATTCACATTGAATACATTCTATTTCCTTAGACATCACTGCTTTCCAAGAAACTACTTTGGCGTAATCGTTGCGAAAGGTAATGTCAAATTACCTATTTTGACTGAATTCCATGTAGATAAAATTAACCCACCAGAGTTTCTTTAGTTTATAAATATCTTTTAGCAGATGGGTGGATGTCTCCATTTATAAGGAGTGAATTACAGGGCAGAAATACAGTTCTCAAGTCATATAATGAGTCATAACATTACGCAATGGGTGTATTGGTGAAAATTTTATATGAGCTATTGATCAACACATTAATAACGTTATTGCTATGTATAAGTTTTATGAAATTTTTTTTGGTCAACTATATATATGAAAGATCATGTGTATAAAAAGGGAATTTGGGGATGCCTCTGATAAAGAAATGATTTTTGGTGTATGAATAGAAAAGATGATACCCGACATACAAGACCTACATCTAACTTATGACTCACTTATATGTAAATAACGGGCCATTAGATAAAAGGGGAAGTGGGGGGGTGGATTATCATCAGAGCCCGCAAACTAGATGTGCTAATTTAAAAAAATATAAAAATTATCTTTCAAATAATTTCTTTCCTATAAAAAAAAAAAAAAAAAAAAAAAAAAAAAATAAAGGGACACATTACAATCATAGAAAAAGATAAATACCGAAAAAGATAATTGTTCTAAAGAAAGGGCGATGCGAAAAGTACTTCTCAAACTAAATTTGAAAATTGATGCATCGTCAGTGATTTTACTAACATATCTTTTAAAGTTTTAAAGGTATTATTAGGTGATACTAACAATTACTAGCGATGTCGTGATATGCCCAAAATTTTATCAATTTTTCTATATTATTAAGGTATATTTTTAATAATTAAAAGATATTTAGATGAGCTTTAGTAATATAAAATATGTTCTAACCGCATCTCGGATGTCACGGTAACATTTCCCATGATATTACTTATCTTTAAGTTAACTATCTTAACCGAAATATTTCCTAAAATTTCAAAGACTTACTGCATATCATCTTCGGAATTTGAAATAATATGATTCATGACTAATGTAGGAGTGAAGTTTTCTTTAGCGCTGGAAGATATGATGACGCAAGAGTTGAGTGGCTTGATGAGAGAGTGAAGAGCTGACTGTTAGAGAGCCAGAGAGATATAGTGTTATTCTTTGAGTTGTTATTTGAACGGCGACGTTGAGAAAAGAAGGTAGAGTACCGAGGTATGAGGAGTAGAGAGAGAGAGAGAGAGTAATCAGTATTGTCAAGGTGGAATGAGAGGGGGAGAGATAGAGTTGCAATTTAGGTATTCCGAACCTCGAGTTCTCTCACATGAGCGGAGATATATTGTCGCAGTGAGGGGATACATCTCTTCTCATCGCACATTCTAACTAAAAAGTGCTTGAGTCAATACGAATCTGTCACTCTCCGATTGAAGGCTCAGTCCTCCTTAATAAATGGTGGTGGAGAACGCTGGTACGAATCGGGCTTTGAATAATTCTTCGGCTTCTCGCTCTTGGTCTGCAGATATCGTCATCAAGTAAGTAACCTAACCTTCAGCGTGGCAGAAAGAGTGAAGGAGCATTTATTCTGAATCTTTTGCATTTAGCTATAAAATTGAGAGTGAGAAATGTGGAAATTAATGTGAGTCGCATGATTATTTTTGTGTACGCAACAGTGATAGATATGATAAAAAAGATAAAGAAAGTTTCAATCTGCGTTAGCAATTCTAGAAAAAGTCTCTTTTGAAACGAAATTGGGTTTAGGTAAGAGAAGTAAAAGGAAAAAATGCAGTTGAGAGTAATATTTTTAAAAGGTTTATAGAAAGGTGTTTGAAAGGGTAGTAGACAAGAAAAAGCTGATACAAAAGCACGACCGAGTCTTAACTGATGACACAACTATAGGACGAGGCACGCGATGCGATAGAGAGTATTGTACGAGAAAGTAAAGCATTTTGTCCCACTGATAATACACTTGGATGAATCGAAAGTATAAAATAGAAAAAAAAAGATGAAGCAGGGTGAAGAAACTTCTGCTAATCATTTTGTAATGTAACAATGAATACAAGAAGACACTTTTTTTTATTCACGTTTAATTTGCTAAAGATAATTTATGAATCAATCATCAAATTGAATATAAGTATTAAAAACAAGATACTATATATACAGATAATATATAGAGACGTCTAGAGGGGGTAATTGTAGTGTAGATTTTGATTTTGATTTTTAGGGGACGCGTATGGTAGGGATTGGATGTAGAGGTGAGGTAGAATGGGTAGTGGGAAGGACGAGAGCCGCGTTTGATGAGCGTTTAAGAGACTTCAGGACAATGTAGAATGGTAGAGTGTTTGTATAGAAGGTGAGAGAGCAGGAAGTTTGGAGCGATGAGAGGGAAGTTGGTACGGAAGAATGTGGTACAAGGTGTGAGGAAAGAAGGGTGGAGAGAGAGAGACAAGAAGACCATATGCCGAAATTATTGCTGTGTCGTGTTGAAAAGGTGCTGAAGCTCACTGAAGCATAAAAAGAATTATTAATAACTGAAGTCCATAACACCAGTTATGCTTCTGCCAACCCGGTAAGTCATTAGACCAATTACATATACTTTTCCAGAACCGCTTTCTTGCCTATTCGTGAAAACTGCACAGCAATCTATTTTAGTATTATTCTAATCCTTACGCACCATCTGAAAGAAATATCATTCCCATATTACAATTTCCTTCCATATATTATTATTTTAGTACATATTATTCTTTATATAATTAAACTCTATTTATTTATAAATACATGTTAAGCGTTTTACATTTATAGACGTGGAAATTTATTTACCCAAATATTCCCCCGAAAACCCTTAAACTTGACAGGTATCGAACACTACATTATTATTATTCATTAAATATTAATTTCATTATTTTTATTATTATTAATATTTTAATATTATTCTATTATTTTTGTTTAAGAAAAAAAAAAATTTTTTTATCGAATACGTTTTATTATTAAATACCATTGTTGCAAAAAAAAAAAAAGATAAAAATTTAATACTACTAATTTGATATTTAAAACTCCTCATGATTTAGGTCAATCAATAATAATAATAATAATATAATAATAGATAATAATAATTAATAATAATCAATAAATAATAATAAATATGATAATAATAATAAATATAATTAACAATGCAAATAATAATTAATTCAATAATTAATAATTAATAATGAATAATATGAATTAATGAAACTAGAATATAAGAAATAAAATAACAATCTAAATAATTATATTTAATAACTAATATATATAAATATAATAATAAATTTAATATAC
>JABUQX010017682.1:0-2500 GCA_015478945.1 Trachelipus rathkii
TATATATTATATATATACATATATATATATATATATATATATATGTTATATATATATATATATCCCTGTAGATATTTTAGATAATAAATCAGCAATTTTACTATATATATAGAGTATATAGTTATATATATATATATATATATATATATATATATATATATTTATATATATATATATATATATATATATATATATATATATATATATATATATCCTGTAGATATTTTAGATACTAAACTTCATTATATGTTCTTTCTTTAACATATATATATATATATATATATATATATATATATATATATATATATAGAGCATATATATATATATATATATATATATATATATATATATATATATATAGATATATATATATATATATATATATATATATATATATATATATATGTGTATATATGTATATTTATATATATATAGTATATATATATATATATATATATATATATATATATATATATATATATATATATATATATATATATATATATATATATATATATATATATATATATACACTTGAGTTAGACTTGATAGAGTATTTCAGTTATTAAGAGAATTTAGATTTCTATTCATAAATATTAATTTTTAAACACTTTTCGAATTGTCTTGTTCTTCGATCGGTTATTAGATCGCCGGCTTTTGAGAATAGTCTTTCATTTTCAACCGATGTTGCTGGGATAGAAGAAAAACTTTAGCTACTTTACTAAGTATTTGGAACAAAGCCTCCTTTTCCTTCTAAAATGTTAAAATGTCGAGATCAATTGTTCTTATAGTTTTGTCCTTTTGATAATATTTCTTAATTGTAAAGTTCGAGTTTATTATATATAGATGAATCTACAGATGATTCACTATCGCAGTCACTATCGCTAGACTTTGTAAGTAAATTGTCAAACATTGATATACGAGATGTCTTTGAAATACATATATCATGGCTCAAAGTTTTCGAAGAAAATGGTCTTAGATCTCGCTTTCGTAGTTTAGTTGGTGATTCTACAGTAACGTCCGGTTCCGGGATTTTCATATTTTCCTTTAAAAAGTTTCTATACCATTAATAATTCCCAAGTCAGAATCAGAAAATATTTTTTTCTTAAATTTTGGGTCCAAATATGTTGACATAAGACAAATTGGGTTTTGAACGTAGGGGATTAGTCTTTGATTAGCTTCATTTTGGATTTGTTCTTTAGCCTTTTCTGTTTCTTCATGCAAATCTTCTATTGCTGATAACTGAGAGTTTATAGCATAAACAGTTGGAACAATTATCGAAGATGTAGGATATTTACTTCCACACAAAATTTGCGATGCTTCTTTGAAAGGTCTCAGAATATCTTGCAAATTCTCTAAAATTATTTTTTCATTTGCTTTTATAGCCAGTGATGGAAGTTTTAACTTCAAAGCTGCAATTTCTAACTGCTCTGCTTGACTGACAGCTTCGTCTATCATAGGTAATGAACTATTCCATCTTGTTTTACAATCTCTCGTAATTTTGTTTGACTTATGTGAAGTATTTTTTCTGATTTATAGATTGCTTTGTAGTCATTCCAAATTTTTGGAAATCTTTTGAATAACGTTGCAATATTTTGAACTTTATCAACAATGTTTGATATAAATGTTGAATTTTGTGGTTTTGGAAATAAAACGGGATCAATACAAAGGTTTTATAGTATATGCAATGCAAGGTAATCTTTTTATATTCAATTTCTGACATGCTTTAATAACATTTGTTCCATTATATGTAACAGCAAAGGAAGGCATTCTAAATTTAAGTTCTTGAAAACACTTTGATATTGAAACACTTATGTTATCACCTGTATGAGATTCATCACATGGAATGAATCCGATACAAAAAACACGCAATTTCCAAGTTACATCAATTGAGTGTGAAGTTAGGACTAAAAACTGACTTTGATTTTTGGTGCATGTCCATAAATCGAATGTTACATTAAAGTGATTAAACTTACCATCTTCGGACTGGCTTGACAACATACTTTGAATTTTGTCTCATGTCGTCGTACAAACAATTTATATGATTCGTTGCAATTGCTCTTCGTGTCGGGGCTTGATATTCAGGATCGAGAATATTTAAGAGTTTCCTAATATATATATATATATATATATATATATATATATATATATATATATATATATAAATAGTATATATATATATATATATATATATATATATATATATATATATATATATATATATATATATATATATATATATATATATATATATATATATATATATGAACAACTTATAGTAACGGGGACACGGAACGGGACGTCGGATTTCAAAAATCTTTTCACAGGGTGACTCTATGGTACATAAAAAGATGTTCTAGGGATGAAATGGAATTTTTTATTTTTTGTTTTTTTATATCTCCGGTTAGGAACGTCGGATTTAAAAAAAACTTCACAGGAAGACGTAACCTACCTAACCTAACCTAACCTAGAATCAACCTGTGAATTTTTTTTTTAAATG
>JABUQX010017682.1:10000-12500 GCA_015478945.1 Trachelipus rathkii
AAGTACTATACCTTGGTATGTTTAAAAAAAGAAAAATAAAATAAAATAATAAGCCCTCCTGGTTTCAATTCAAAGGCTTCGTATAGTATAGGCCTATTTGCAAATTGGAAGAATTAAATCGTATTTTATAATTTATCAACATATTTTTAAAAAATAATGTTAATATTGATACAAGAACTAAACATTTTTTATTTATCAAGATTTTTTGTAACCCTATATAATAAGTTAAGTCCGCATATGAACAAATGTACTTGAACTACACTGCCAAAGTATTGACAAATGTGTGTACTGGGATTGGCTTAGTTTGCCATATTCACAAATCTTTTCCACAAGCGATGGCAAAGATTTGTGTATATGGCAAACCAAGCAAATGAACAAAGCTTTGTCAAAAATGACCCATACACACATGGGGTGTTTGGCAAATGGTTCTACAAACTCCGCATGTGTGTAGCCGCCTTTAGGCAGTGTAAACCAATACCGTTAATAAAATGTAGTACATAGAGCGTGACAAGAGTCGAAAAAAATGAAAGTGTTTTAAACTTTCGTAGCAGCTAAATAGGTGAAAGTAAGAATAAAATATCAGGCTCTTAATATATTTACAAAAGTCTTAACTTGACACAAAGATTACTTTACTTAAAAATAAAGATATATATATATATATATATATATATATATATATATATATATATATAGCAGATATATTTAGATATATATATATATTATGTATATATATATATATATATATATATATATATATATATATATATATATATATAGCAGAGAGTATATATATATATATATATATATATATATATATATATATATATATATATATATATATATATATATATATATATATATATATTAGGGAGATCAATTTGAGACCCCTTATTGAATATTTTGGATGTTAGGTTAGGTTGAAACTTTCTTTTGCAAACTAGTCCTTAGTGATTCGACCCTTTCGTGGCTCTGACATAGAATGTCTCTCCAGCTTACTTTCGTTCATAAGTCCGAATTGCTCACATATGCTAACTACCCTCTTGTTCACCCCAAAGAGGTACACCGTGAATCTACTTGTTACACCCAAACCTTTTTATTATTTCAATGAAAAAGTAGGAATAAACATGGGGACAATTCAAATTGAATCTGGGGTGTTAGGAAGTAGCATCTAAATACTTTCTCTTCTTCTCTTTACCGTCATTGCTTTGGAGTTATAGGTTTCTGGTAATGTTGCTGACGCCATTATGAATTTTTCAGCTTACTCTCATTCATAGTTTTCTAATTCCCTTTCTGGAATAGGCTTATGTCGGCTATCTGCTTCTAGTTAAGCTTAAGTCAATTTTTATAAAGAATGTTTTTTTTTAAAACAATGCAAAGTGAAATAAATTATAAATATTAAGATAAATTACGTTAAGTGAGGTTATGGTACGTTAAGTAAGGTTATGTTGAGTTACGATAGTTTACATAGATTTAAATTTGTTTTTAATATTTTTCAAAGTGTGAAGCTGTTTTATTACTATATTTTAAATTTGACTCTTCACAGTTTTATTTCACTTTTATGAAATGTGTTCGAATCCATGCAATCGATATGTATATGGAGGTGGAGGCAAATAAACCACATGATCCTTGGAATATTTGAGAAGCTTATTTTTATTTCCACTTTCTTGAACACCAACTCACTCACTGCTTTTTGACCCCACCTCTTGTTCTTAATAGAAACTAAGGTACTTTAAAGCTCTCCGACAACGAATCCTTCTCTTTTCCTTATTACTGTTTCTGTCTTCAATATTCATTCAAAGCCTAATGTTTTGAGTATATTCGCAGCGTCTTTACCCAGTCTCGTGATACTAATATGGGGATTTCAGATTTTAACATTATAGACTTGGTACACTTGCTGTACTTCGAAATAGGGATGGCCGAGCACCGGAATTTTGGCACCTCTCCACACCACACACAACACTGCTCCGCACCGCACCGTACCGCATCGCATCGCATCGTGCAGCGTCTCTATATTTCAATGCGCACCAGGTCTCCGCACCGCACCACACCGCACCGCACCGGGATACTGAAATTGTGTGCCACACAGCACCTGGTTCGTCTGGTAACCCTACTTCGAATAAATTCATTTACTAGCTTTTGAATAAATTCAATTGATCAATTTATTTATCTTCTAACTCCACTGATTATTATCCGAAATTATTCCTCCAAAAAGTCACAAAAAAAGCCTATTCACATCTCCTTTCTCCGAAAGCATCATTCTGACTGATTTCAATGTTTATTACTGCCACTGGTGTTCTAATTAGTTTTGAAAGATTTGCACATCACTGCCTTTGCCCTACTCTAAGAGGAGGGAACTGGTCTAGGTGATTATTGCCTATGACCCGAACGAAAGATCGAACCATAACTCCATGCCTTGCAACTCTTTCGCTCTACCGATCACGCCACAGTATCGGAAGGTAATCCTTATGTTTTATTAAGCTTATTTATTGATTTTTCTTTT
>JABUQX010017682.1:20000-25000 GCA_015478945.1 Trachelipus rathkii
CTATTGTCTCAAGAAGAGGACGATGATTTTGAGGACTATAGTAATGTGAAACCATCAATTCCCTTACAAGAATTGAATGACTTATTAGACAAAGATATAGACCATTTTATTGTACCCCAAAGGATGAATTTTTTAAAGAGATTTAAAATTTATACGGAATTTTTTGCATACTAATCCAGATGGGTGGTATGATAATGAAGATTATTTAGGAGCGAAAAATATAGTGAATGGCTTTAGAGTTGTCAACAATACAGCTGAAAGAGGTGTAAAATTAATAAAAGATTTTAATTCATGTTTAACACAAGATGAAGAACAGCGGTACCTACCTATTGCAAGTAGGTGCTGAATGTTGAGCAAAATATCCTGGCTCTTCGAAAGCCACCTTAGCAAAACCTTTAACACCTTAATTATAATTTTAATTGTAAATAAAATATAATAGTTTTTGTTTTAGTAACAATTGAAAAAGTAAAATGATCTGAATGATATATTTTTTGTTCTTCTACTATTTCTTTTCCATACCACACTATTATAATACAATAAATATAAAACTTGGTTACTATTTTGGCATTTGTAGAGCAATCAGATTGCTTAAATAATAATTAATTGACATTATCTTAAAGATAAAGATACAATTTTTTTTTATTTGAAAATTTATTATTTTTTATTTTTTTATTTCTTCTTTGCCTTGTCCAGAGAAAGCTAATTTTTCTATAAACTCCCACCTCTGGTTGAAAAAATGCAAATATCTTAGAAACTATAGGTTGTAGCTACAACGTAGTTATGATACAATTTGAAGGTAATAAACCAGTGAACAAAATTAGACCTAAATCAAGTTTCTAGGATAAACCATTTTCAATTTATAAAGAAAAAAACATGAATTTTTAAAAAAAAAAATCACATTTTTTCAAGATTTTAACGTCAATGAGGCAAGGGTTAACATTGTCCAATTGAGCTAAAACTTCACAAATCTAATTTTTATAGCCAATTGTCACATTTTAAGGGGCTCCCCCATAAAAATTTCAAATTTTGATTTCTTGTAACCAGTCCTATATATATACTTATATATTATATATATATATTTATATATGTATACTATATATATATATATATATTATATATATATATATATATATATAATATATTATAATAGTATAATATTATATATATATATATATATATATATATATATATATATATATTGAATGATGTAAAAAAATTATATCATTGATGTTTCAATCACAATGACGTAAAATATTCACTCCTGAGACGAACCGGGGTTGATGGAAAATTTTATGTCAACTCTATATAATTTTTTTCCTGTAATGCTGAAATCATTTCGAAAAAATTGTAGGATGTGAATCGAAAAATGTCAAAAAAACAGGTTTTTAAAAAATGAAAACGCATTAGAAATGACTACTGGCACAGAAAACACCCGAAAACGACGTTTTGAACGCCATAAAAAAAAACTGCGATTTGCTTTTTATTTTTGTTAAAATTGGGTAAAAATTAAGAAAATTATACCCATTTCTAGGTTGGGGCAAAATCTGGACTAGCTCGGGGCAAAAATCAATGCTTCCTCCTAAATGGGAAGATGTTCAAGAATTCGAAAATTTGGTTGTAAAATAATGGAGAATGATGGCTCTAGATAAAGCCCCTTTCATACCAAGCGAATCCTCATGAATCGTATTCAATTTGAAAATAGTATAGACTTATTATATGTAAATGTCTTGATTGAAATGTAAATGTCTTGATTGAATTGGATTTATTCTTGATTGAATTGGATTTATTCTTGATTGAATTGGATTTATTCTTGATTGAATTGGATTTATTCTTGATTGAATTGGATTTATTCTTGATTGAATTGGATTTATTCTTGATTGAATTGGATTTATTCTTGATTGAATTGGATTTATTCTTGATTGAATTGGATTTATTCTTGATTGAATTGGATTTATTCTTGATTGAATTGGATTTATTCTTGATTGAATTGGATTTATTCTTGATTGAATTGGATTTATTCTTGATTGAATTGGATTTATTCTTGACTGAATTGGATTTATTCAGATGCTCCAATTGTGAAACTAGGGAAAACAATTTCCCTATTGTTTACGAGCGATACTTCCCCTAATCATTGTCAGTCAAGTTTCTGATTGATTTTTTTGGATTGGATTTTTTTTTTTTGTAAAAGGGTTTAAATGAACAGCTTTATAATTGTTGCATGTTGTTGTTAGGCTTTGCAGATAATATATTTTAATTTTTACGATATGTTTTAATACTTTGTTAAAGGGGTTCAGTATAATATGCATAGTTATGATGAAAATCTTTATTGGAAAGTTAGTTTCGTTTTAATTTTTGTTGAAGACATTCTTTATGAAGAGACATAGTTATTATTCAATTGTCATTAAGCTGTTATATATAATTTTAGGCATTTTCTTTTAGCCTACTTTCTAATGAGATAAAAGTTTCAAAGTGACTGGTTAGATATTATGGAATTCTAATACCACATAACTTTAGTTTCATTTATTTTATATATAGATTAAGAAGTTTTTTAAGAAGTTAGCACAAAAAAACTAGAAAAATTAAGGTAAATATATCAATACTTTCAGCATAAGAACCTACCAGAATACTTTAAATGAAGAATATAAAGAAATACTTAATATCAGGGTTGCGGAGCCAAAGCCGGAGCCGGAGCCGGAGCTGGAGTCGGAACCAGAGCCGGAACCCGAACCCGAACCCGAACCCCAATGTTTTGGGTGTAGTCGGACCCGATGCTGAAAATTCTGCTATGGTGGAGCCGGAGTCGAATTTTTTTTTTTTATTATAAAATAATGGGGTTCGGTGCCTGTATCGGTGCCGGTGCAGGAGCCAGGAAATTTCAAACTTCGGAGCCGGAGCCGGAGCCGGAGCCGGAGCCGGAGCCGGAGCCGGATATTTTAAAATGATATAATATTTATAAAAAAAATCAATCTAAAAAACTTATTACTCACTGTTTTTTTTTACCTTTTCCTATTTATTTGAAGACATCTTTTGTAAACATGAATACGTACTTTTTGTATAAATATTTGGGAAAGCAATCCCAAGGATCTTTTTTGACTTTCTTTTGAATCTGAAATCTTGGATCATCATCGTCTTTTACACCCGTTGTCAATTCGTCAACATAATTTACCACTGCACCCCAGTTTGGAATTGCTGAAGTTTTATTCATTACCGTTGTAGTGACCTGCTAAATATATATATATAATATATATAATATATATATATATATATATATATATATATATATATATATATATATATATATATATATATATATATATATATATATATATAAGGCTGGGTTTTCTTTTCGACTTGCGTCATATTCTTCTACTACTTTCCTGTTTCCGGTGCTTGTTGCGCACCTTACCCTACAGTCTTGGGGAGATAAGGTGGGTGATGATGATGATGATGATATATTATTATTATTCTCACCATATACCCTCACTCTCGAGATCAGAAAGTAACCTCAATCCCAAGATCAGAAATTGGTTGAGGAAACTGATTTGAATAGTTTCAGACCAGGTAGATGAAAGTGCAAGAAATATAGGCCCGATAGCAAGCCCTGCTTCGGCACAACGCAGTCGAAGTGCTTGCCACTGTGGGCGTGGGTTCTCACCCTATTACGCTGGCATACAAAGGCGAGAGGCAATAAAAGAGTGATGTTGCACGTGAAAATAGACTGTTCTGTTGTATGTGTTGGCAATGTTGGTAGTGATGTGTGTGTATCTAGATTAGTGTAATACACATTGCCGTAAACTGTAATAAGTAAATATTACATAAATTTTCCTGTTTGACGGCAATTTTTTGTGTCCGTTCACGTATCCAAAGAGAATTCAAACCCATAACTAAGAGGGAATCCGCGTTCTTAAAGCTTTGAAAGACTCGCCTTAACCCATAATATATATATATATATATATATATATATATATATATATATATATATATATATGTATATATTATATATATATATTTATATATATATATATATATATATATATTATATATATATATATATTATATATATATATATATATAATATATATATATATATATATATATATATATATATAATATTATATATTATATATCTACAAATATATATATATATAATATATATATATATATATATATATATATATATATATATATATATATATATATATATATATATATTATTATATGATATATTTATATTTATAAATATATAATACACATATATATATATATATATATATATATATATATATATATATATATATGTTTGCTAAGTGCGGTATATCAAATAATTGAAAATTAGTATTGGAGTTAATTAAGGTCGTGTTGGCTAGACTAATTCTGGTAATCCTTTCCTTGACTACTCTTTCCAGGTTGTATGTCACTACATTGCTTTTCTGTATGAATGTAGAGCAGATAATAAACATATTACTTAAGCTAAGATTTCAAGAAATGAAATTATATTGTCCGTTGTCTTAGCAAGTTCTTCTGTATCAGTTCAAGAGAAACAGTTTTCACATTTATGGCTGCATTCTCAAATTGTTTCAAGATTTAATTGGCGAAGTAGAATTGCAACAATAAAGATGACAATAGAACTCAATATTTGACCTTGGCGACCCCATATATGAAATAACTGTGTATGAAAAACTTCATCAAATCATCATTTCTTAAAACTTTTTTAATCACAGAAACAAAATCGAATTTTAAAAATTAAAAACAAAAATATTCATAAAATAATCATTTCTTGAAATTTTTAATCACAGAAACAAATCCGAAATTTAAAAAATGAAAACAAAAATAATTTCAATATTATAAAACTTTTGCAGAAAAGGTTGAACATTTAAATTAGTTCAAACAATTAAAATGAAAACATCAAAAAAATACATAACTATATACAGTTCTCTTATACATTTAAATCAAAACCTCACATCAAGTTTGTTGTAATTTCACTGTCTTTATCAATGAAA
>JABUQX010017682.1:30000-35000 GCA_015478945.1 Trachelipus rathkii
TTGAAAAGTATTTAAATTCGCTTCTAGGAATGATTTCATAAATTAAATAGCGAAAATAAATAAGATGATGTCCTTATATTATAAATACAAACCTAGTATATACTATATAGTATATACTATAATTTATAGTATATATCAATAATTATAATATATATATAATAATATATTAATTATATATTATTAATATATATAATATACTTTATATATATATATTAATATATATTAATATATATTTATAATTAATATATATTAATATAATTAATATATATATATATATTAAATTTTAATATATATATATATATTATATATTAATTAATATATTAATATAAAACTATATATTATTTATTATATAATATATATATATATGAATATATATATATTATATTAATATATATTATTTAATATATATTAATATAATTAATAATATTATTAGTATATATATAAGCCAGTGATGGTTTTTTATATAATAAATACCCATTATTTGTAGAGTAATTTATTAATAATAACTCACCCTAAATTATGGATTATTATAACTAATAGGTTATAAATAATCCACATAATATAAATGATAATAACCTACTATTGAATGAGTTATTATAAAACTCCTATTATAAAATACCCTAATGTCATAATATTAATAAAATATTATATTTATATATTAAAATGAGTCAGTTTTATGAAATAGATAATATATTTTTCATGAATGTTTGCTTATCATAATATTATTTATCAATATATATATATTAAAACTATTGAATATATATATATATATAAATAGTAGCTATCATATATTTTTTTTTATATATATATTATATTGTGAGTGTAGCATTTATATATTATATATATATATACTATTATTTATATATTATATATATAATATTACTATTTATTATAATTAAATTAATCATATATAAATTTATTTAAATATATTATTAATATAATATTAATATTAATTTTTATTTTATATATAAATACAGACTATACATTATATATGTTTCAATTTTCTATAAATTAGATTAAATATATTATATTATATTTCTATATTTATATATTATATATACATATATATATATAGATATATTGTATTAATTATATATTATATTTAATATATATAATTTAATATATATATATATATTATAATATATATATAATATTTCGAAAAATCATAGTATTTGTTTCCGACATGCGTAAATTTGTCAACTAAATTGCGACAAAGTTTCAATTCCCTTATTATGGGAATTTTTGTAATGCATGAAAATCGAAAAGTTCACTTATCTCCAAATCCCTCTAAGCAATTTCAAGAGACCAGGTAACAAAATACCTTGAAGGGTAAATTCAATTGTGATCATAGTCTATCTATTGACAAACCGTTGGTAAAAAGACTAATTATCTCTATATAATTCATTTAACCAACGGCAAATGCAATAAACCCTTTGTTCTCCTCGAGATAAAGAGCATTATGATATCTCCATTCTATTCTACATACAAAATTTATGATAGATATAAGGGTCTTGTCTCTTGAATATGCCGAAATTGTTTTTATGTTTATTACTTAACTTTATCATACTTTGTACTCTTTGGAACTCTACTGAATTGATGCGTTAAAATTTTTGTAGGTGTCCTAACTGAATATAAATGTGGCTATTAACGGTCTAGCCGCATGATAAAGGCATTTGTTGTAGTCTTTTCGTTGAGCGCGATTTAAAATTCCAACTTGGGTGTTTTAGGTCATCTCTAATGAGACTTTAGGTTTGGTTCGTCTGTATCATGGCCTTTTGAAGGAGATTAAATATGAATATTTAAAAAAACAGTGTACATTATTGTTTTCTATATTTCTGTTATAATTTGTGCCTGTTTTTCTTAAATATAATATTACAGGGTTTATGGGTATTGTTATTAATTGTTTTGGTTTGGAGGGGAAATTATATGAGCATAATTTATATATATATATTATATATATAATATATATTATATTATTTCTATTACTTATTATTATTTATATATATTATAGAGAAATATAATATATATTATAATAATAAGTAAATAATATACCTTTCTATATTGCCCTACTTTACAGTATATATTAGAATAGTTTAATTATTATATAATATATATATATAATTAATATATATTAATTATAATAATAAATTATATCATACGTTACCTGTAAAGCCTATAATTTTTCACTATGTATACAATACATATCTTACAATGTGTTATGGGTTTATATTTAATCTGTGGTCAAAAATGTACAAATTATACAAGTTTATAGTTATCAATGAATAGTGTATATTAATAGATATAAATATTAATAGAATCTATAAAACAAATGTGTATTTAAAGGAATTTTATAAATATAAGGAGGATCTATTACATTAGTGTAATATTATAAATATACATAATCATATAAATGATTATTTACCCTATTATTATGATTTATATATATATAAGCTTTAAAAATAATCTATATATATTATATATATATATAATTCACCAAATTAAATAACAATATCATAACGTTAGAATAAATAACAGAAAAATAGTTCATTATATAAAGTAAGCCGACATCTAATACTATCATCACATATTGTGTTATTATTTTATTATTTTGAGTATATTTTTTAATAAAAACAATTGGGTTAATATAGATGGTTATTTTTTATTATATATATAATTTATATAAATACTCACCTATGGTTTATAATATAATATATAACTACCTTTAATAATATATATATCTATATATAATATATATTATTATAAATTATATATATATATATATATTAATATTAATATATAATATATTATTATTTATATTATATTATATATATATATATTATATATTATATATTATATATATATATATATATAATTATTAATTATATATATTCCTTAATAATATATTTAAAGTGGATTGCATATAATTATGGTACTATTAGATAACTAATTATATTTTTTCAGATTTTTAATGGTAATATCACGATATAAATACTAAATATTGTTCTATGTTAGTTTTTATGTATTTTAATTACAAAATTTTATATATTTAAAACTTGAAGTAGATTAACCCGATAGCTACAATTAAGCTTGAAGTTTCTCAGATTATTATTAACTTATTTTGATAGTATTAGAAAAATCGTTTAATATTAATTACTTTATTATCTAGTAGTGACTATTTAGGATTCAAGGGAAATCTCACTTGGAGTGATTCTCATTATTATTCCAAAATTTTGAGTGGCTATTATATTACTTCAATTTGAGTACAGAGTGTACATAAATAATTATAATTTGATATTTCTAAAGTGTCTCATTGTAGATAATTTTTGAAATTCATATTAGTAATAATTAATTATTATTATTATTATTATTATTATTATTATTATTATTATTATTATTATTATTATTATTATTATTATTATTATTAAGCTCTTTTTAATCTCTTTAGTGGTTCCACCAAATGAAATCAAATTTAAGATCACATTATTCCTTCAAGCAAATCTTTAAGTCTCAAATATCAAAGCAGTGCATCTTTTCCATTCGTTAATGAACTGTGTTATATTGTGAAGTAATTAAATCTTAAGAAGTTTAGTTATCTCTGTAGATACTGGAAGCTTTAAAAATATTATTGTGAATATCGATAGATATTATGAGATGCAATTTAAAATTACCACTTATGTTAATGAGTACTAAATTGTTTTATTTTATTTACATATTTTTGATTCTGTTGTAGTTTTAATGAATTTATTTTAAAATAATAATGTCAGTTTGTAGAGAAGGAATTTACCTAATAAGTCCTTTAAAATATGAATTATTGGTTGCAAACTGTCATTACTTAAAGACATTTTAAAAGTCTTTTGTTTTATAATATAAGATTCCGTATGCTTAATGTTTCTGAAAACTGCATTATGGTAACAGAAGAACTACTTTTATACTGAAAAAAAGCAAAAATACCAACATAAAATCCTAATAAAATTCATGAAAAGATTAAAAAGCTATACGATTCGTAAAAAACTCTTGCAAAACTTAAAAACAAAGCTGCAAAATATTTAAAAAGAGAGAAGAAAACTTTGTAGAATCACTGGACGAGCTGTACGATGAAGCAGCTAAAATGCTTTGAAATATTAAAAATTAAGAAGATAAGCAATTCCATTTGAAACAAAGGGAACGTGACTGTCCAGAAGTAGGCAGAACTTTAGTTGCCAAAGACAGAAGAAAGTTAAACCATCACGAAAACAATAAAGGAAGAGAAGTGCGAATGCAAGAAGCTCACAATACATTTAAAGCAATGGAACTATATACATAGTACGAAATTTTATTAAATTACTGTAGCATTTGGTAAATGAAAATTATAGCAAAATTGCTTCATCTATGTTCTTTGTTTTGCAGTGTAAGATGATGACGTCAATGAAATCGAAGTTGAAATCCTGCTGATTACGTCATAACTAGAACGTCAGTTCGAAAACATCGGAATATATATCGCAAAGACAATGCCGATTTCATTAAAGATACGTTTATAGAATTAAACTTAGATACAGTTACAATTCAATGGGACATTAAACTTGTGGAAAAACCAATAGCAGTTCCATATATTCCAGTGGCCACAGGCTTGGAAATATGTTCAGTAGTTACTGACACCATTGAAAATTATTCCAAAAAACTTGCACAATATAATCCAAAATTTGGTAGTAATAATGTTGTTGATATATTCCCAGAAAATTACTTCTAAGGAAATCAGATCTTGAGAGGTTTTTAGAACCTTCAAATAATATCCTTATACAGGCGATAACTGAAAATTCTATAAACATGTTCAAGAGATTTAAAATAAAAGATTTCTTAAAAATTACTTCCGTCGGAATGGGAAAACAATAAATCATTTTTGAATGTCTGAAAAATAATACGTAATTTGAAAGTAATTAATGATGCAGCAGAGAGGGGAATTTAACTTGTTACGGATTTTAATAGCGCAATAATAAAAGATGATGAACAAATAATCATATCGC
>JABUQX010017682.1:45000-47500 GCA_015478945.1 Trachelipus rathkii
TGCCTAACTCAATTCTCTTAGGTGTGCGAAGACGTGGGTCTTGAAGTTTGAGAAGATTGGAATACAGTTTAGAAAACAATGAGGTAAAAGTTCCACAAACAGATGTGACAGGAAGAGGGAGGCAAAAATGAATCTTGGTCTCCATATTCACAAAAGATATAGAGCGCAAACGCAACGTCACAGAGATAGAGCGTCAAGGGAGTTCCGAAAGTTGGGAACTAGTTTATTAGTCTCGTTAACTTTAGACTCCCCCACCCCCCAACCTTATCCAATAGAAAGTTTGAGCCTGAGTTCAATGTGAGAACAGTACTCCATATAGGGGTGGGTAAGACCCTTAAATAGCTGGAGTAACTGAGCAGAAGAAAAATATTCACGCAATCTGAACAGAATTCCCAGCTCTTCTTTGAGGCAACCTTAACAATCAAGGTGATATGAGGTCTCCAAGACAATCGAAATTTTATGTTGTTCAGTCCAAGATGTTTATGTTGTCCACAAGTGAGACGTTAGAGCCGTCGAAGGAGAGAGAAAAGTTGGTAGGTGCCTTTAGAGAGAGAGAGAGAGAGAGAGAGAGAGAGAGGAAGAGTAGAGAGAGAGAGAGAGAGAGAGAGAGAGAGAGGAGAGAGAGAGGAGGAGAGAGAGAGCAGAGAGAGAGAGAGGAGAGAAGAGAGAGAGGAGAGAGAGTGTGAAGAAGTTGTGCTTTTAAAGAGTTGAATCTCACAAGATTGCGGTTCCCCTAGACTGAGAAATCCAACCAGCTCGGCAAATTGTATCGGAAAGCCTGTGACGAGAGGCAGCTCCTAGATGCAGGCATGGGTGCAGATATGAATGAGTGGAAAGGTAGAGGAAATGAATCATTCGGCATAGGTGAACAAAGTTTAGAGTGCAGCTAAAGAATATTGATAATGGAAAATAGAATAAGTGGAGGATACAACAGAACCTTCAGCGAAGACCACCATTTAATTTAAAGAAAGGAGGAAGATCGCTCCTATAACAAGTGGCGAAATTGAATGATTTTGAAATAAACTAGAGAAGTAATCAAAGAGGGGAAATCTCAATGATTAGTTAGAGAGTATCGATGCTTTCATACCGGCGAAAGCCTTAGATATGTCAAGCACCACACATAAAAAACTTCCATCACTAAGGGCAGAGGACATAGATCAATGGGTAGGAAAGTCTGTTATCGTTAACATTGAGGAGTCGAATTCATACTGATGATCTAAAAAAAAGGAATGAGATTTGCGAAGACTCCGAGGAAATGGGAATAAAGGAGAGTCTCAGATTTAGGGGCAGAATACAAGTTAGAGCTATGGACGATCGTTAGAAGCAATCAGAGCTGCTACCTTTCTCGGGAAACGCTGACCTATAAACGAAGCTTCAGTTACTGGAGGAAATTATAGCATTTAAGGCGCCAGCTCAGTAACTACACACCTCTCAAACCATGGGGGAGGAATGCCATTCGGGTCACTGGCAATCCTGCGTTCATGAATTCACGGAATCAATGCAGGTGTGGAGCTTTTTTTTAAAAAAAAAAAAAAAAAAAAAGTTAAAAAAGAAGAAAAATGAAAATAATAATAATAATAATAATAATAATAATAATAATAATAATAATAATAATAATAATAATAATAATAATAATAATAATAATAATAATAATAATAAATAATAAATTAATAATAATAATAATAATATAATAATAATAATAATAATATAATATATATAATAATAATAATAATATACAATAATACTCTTGCTATTATTATTATTATTATTATTATTATTATTATTATTATTATTATTATTATTATTATTATTATTATTATTATTATTATTATTATTATTATTATTAATTATTATTATTATTATTATTATTATTATTATTCCGTTAAAGAATTGTTTTTAAATTCATTTTTAAATAAATTGTAAGTGTTTTGAGGTTAAATTTTTTTTAAGGGTTTTAAGTGTTTTGTATTGATTGCTATTTTAATTTGTAAAGTAAACATAAATCAATTTTATGTGTTTTGAGAACAAAATTATAATGCAAAAATGGTCTTGCTATGAATAATAAAAACAAAACAAAAATAATAATAATAATAATAATAATAATAATAATAATAATATTAATAATAATAATAATAATAATAATAATAATAATAATAATAATAATAATAATAATAATAATATAATATAATAATAATAATAATAATAATAATAGTTACTATTATTATTTGTTAATTTCTAATAATATTACCCTATTTCCTATCTCGAGAACTTTATTTAGAGTGTAAGACATGCCGTGGTGCTCAATAGCAAGGAAAACCGTGTTTAGAATAATGCAGAGTGTGATGAAGAGATCGAAACAAGCGTCGTGGACGATCACGTAGAGCCAACCTTGAAATTTCAGCCAAGAATGGTAATCCATACAACATTCTTGACATTTTTCACAGTTACGATCTACTAGATCATCTGTAAAAAGAGAGATTAAATGTGTTTATTATTAAAA
>JABUQX010017682.1:65000-66714 GCA_015478945.1 Trachelipus rathkii
ATATAATATATTATACTAATATATAATATATAATAAATATTATATAAGTTTATATATATAATATAATAATATATAATAATATATATATATATATATATAATATATAGCCTCTGTGGCAGATCACCCTCTCTAACTCAAACGCCACCTTTGCTGCTATGTCTGAGACTCAGAGGCTGAGAATTTCATCCTCTAACTCGTTTAATGTATCCAACTATAACTTAATTCATAATTTCCGTAACTGAAGGGTGGAGTGTTGGACTATGTAAAAAAATTTAACTCCTGTAACACGTCTCGTGAATCTCGAATCTCCTAACTTCGATGTTCTGTGGCTCAAAATCTTTCTTTCTTTCTACTACAATAATTCTTGGTTTCTGCTACTGTTCTCCATAGCAGAACGATTTTCACTCCTTCTTTGAATATCTTACTACTTCCCACGAGACTTGTTATATTTTCTCATCCAAATACTGAGGTACTCTATTTAGGGGATTTAAATGTACACAACACTGAATGGTTGGGGTACTCTCATACTGATTTAGGTGGGAGGAAGCCGAATCATTCAGCATTCTCAACGATTTGGAGCAACTAATCAAAGAACCACACACATTCCGGATCGTTCCAACCAAATTCTGGAACACACTGACCTATGTTTTCACCACTTAGTACGCTTCTCTCAGATATTAAATACACCACCTTCGACTACCTATGGTAATCTGACCACAACCTATATCTCTTAATTTATAATCATTTCCTCCAACAGACTCCATCCTGCCCTTATGCGTTTTATCTGGCACTCTGATCGGTGTTTGGGGGGCCTTGCGTCGCTTCTACACTAACTATAATTGGAATGACTGCTTTGTCTCTGATGACGCTTCGGCTTCTGCCGATAAGGTAGGGGAGCATAGTAATCGTTTACGTATGAGTAGTTTCATTCCTAATTCGACTAAATCTTGTCTCTCCTATAATCATTGTTCGATTGGTGCTTGAATTTTCTTGCCATTCAAGCTAGGAGACAGCGCGTATCGGGGTGGGAAGAGAGTTTCTCATATTCTCCTATCACTCATTGACGTAAATTTTCAATTCAGTAGAAATGCGTTGCAGGGATACTCAATTGGAACGAGCAAAGCGGGCTTTAGCGTTAAACGAAAAGTGCGCTAACCTCCTTTGTTCTCCTACTGACAAATCTTTCTGGCCTCTTGCCATAAACATCTCTAACAACTTCTTTAAATCATGTCTTTCCTAGAGAGAGAGAAGAAAAGAAAAAGAAGACCTTTATTACGATCTGATGGGCAATGCTGTTGCTACTCAATCCAACTAAAAAAAGATCCAATCTCTTCAGGCCTCACTATTTTCCCTTTAACTCACCTGGGAGACGATTCTGGCATTCCAAGTGCCACCTCCTCCTTCTCCTACTCAGGTTAGAGTGTCCAAGAATAATATAAGATTTGGATACGAGGTACAATATAGGAGCGTCTGAAAGGAACATGCTATGAAAGAACGTATATAGGAAGGCGGGTGGCACCGGATGGCATTCCTCCCCGAAGTTTAGGGAAATATGGCATATACGTGCTGGCACCGCGCCTTCGATTCAACTATATCATTTATAGTCTCAATGACTAAGCCACTATTCCCTCAGTGTTGGAAGCACGCCACATGTTCCAACCAATTCCGAAAGAAAATGTAGCGCGCTCTAGATCACTTCAAATACTATCGCCCC
>JABUQX010017683.1:0-13071 GCA_015478945.1 Trachelipus rathkii
ATTGTTCCCATGCTTATTAAATAAAATAAAATAAAATAAAGAAAATTAAGAATAGACATAGATGTATTGAATTTGAATTTCAAAAGTATCTCTCTTGATCTTAACTTCAGAAAGTAAGCTGATAGTAAATAATTATCCTTTTACAATTCCTTTTATTAGCTGTCTTTTTATCATAGTCACTTGACTATTATCTTACTCATAGTATTAAGATAGATCCAGACCAATTAATTAGTGAATACCACTCTTACAGCAATGTGTTAGGTTGGTTAAAATGTTTGAAAATACATTGCCAAATAAAACATGTTTATGTAATGCATTGCACCTATATATTAGTCTATTTGCTTAATTCTGATATTGCATGCCCATGTTGATTTATAACTATCACCTAAGATGTGAATAAACTATTTTTTTAAATGATTAAAAGTCCTTGCAAATTTTTACATTTATCAATTTTTCCAGTTTTACTGACAGTAATTTCTTTTTCAATTTCAATGTCTAATAATTATTATTCATTGCTTGTATATTTTATAAATCATAGCCTATATTATATACAGTATTTATTTTTACAGTATTTCTTATTTAAAATTCTGGATAATAATAGTAGTAATAGAAATCAAAATTTTCATCAGAATTGCCAGTTTCACATAGAAAAAAGATGAATATGTAGCTATAGCTTATATTTATTTATTTTTAAATTTATTTTTTTTGTTTATTTATTTATCTTTTTTTCAGAGTATCTTCATTAAGGAAAAAATTGAAATGTTTTTAATGGTTGCTGTACGTAAAGTTAAATCACTTTTGTGTTTCATTTTTAGTATTATTCATAGATGTTTCTGCTGCTTCAGAAGAAAAAATAATTCAGATGAATATCTTCCTGTGACAGTGGAAATTGGCTCCAAAGAGGTTTGTACTTTGTAAATCTTTTGACTTTTAACTAGAATAGCAATTCATAGTTGTAAGAAATCCTTTAAAAATTTTATCAAATCTACCATTTTAATATTTTTGATTTTCCTTTCTTCATTAAACCTTTTTTAAAGAAGTTTCTAACTAGTTATTAATTAATGAATAATGTCATAATATTATTAATATATCATACAAAGAGTGCAAATGTATTATTGTGGTATTGAAAAGATATTGTATATTGGTTAATGCAATTTATAAATTTATTTTTAAAAATGCCAAAATTTTGTGAATTAATGATGGGGTTTTATTTATTTTTTGCTAAGTTAAGATTTTTTTATTGCCTAACCTGGTATTAATTTATATTTTGCTACAGCTAATTCAAAGGATTTAGGCATTCAAAATTTCATCAATGTATTGTAAAGGGGGAGGGAATGGCGTTATGTTAATCCTTTGTTTGTGTTGGTCCTGAGTTAAATCTTAATTGTATAACATAACCTTATCATGATATGGATTCCATGCAGAGCTTTATGTTTCTTCCTTTTCATTTGCTCAAAAAGTTAATAACGGAAGTATCCCAATGTATTTTAAATATACAGATTACAGGGTTTGCTGTAATTGTTAGATTATTTACTTTTTTTTTTTTTTATTTTTTTGTTAATACAAGATCAAACCACCCTTACAACGGGCAGGGCCCTCTTCAAAAGGAGGGGACAGAAAATAAAACAAGGAAACCCCACCACAAAATATCACCCACATAAACCTAACGTAAATCTTCTCAGGTGAGCGCAGACGTGAGGCTTAAAAGAGGAAAGATCTACATAATCACAGTTGGAAAACCAAAACAGAAGGAACGCAAGGAGCTTCCACAAGAAGCAGAAGGAGCTGACCAGAAAGTAAAGACGCACACACCAACGAACAAAGTCTAGAGGCTTTCTCACATAACTCACGCAAATTCATGCGAGAGCATAGGACACCTTCCCTCGCTATTCGCAGAAAGGGCGAACGCACATGGAGCTGATACGACACGCGGCCAACTCCCCTGAGCACCTCTACGCTGTCAAAAACAAGTACTATAGAACCAAGCAGATCAGTGCCGCCACAACAGTAACCACGTCGCAGAATAGAAGGGTCAAGAGAGTTATAGAAAAAGACAAAGGGGACAGTTCTATTAGTCTCTCCTAGCTTTAAGACACAACCCTACTCCAAATAGGAAGGGTGGAGGCCGGTGCCCCCCCAAAATGTTTGGAAACATAACTCCAATAAACAGAGCGAATAAGGCCCTTATATAAAATGAGACGCAAGAACTTCAACATTTCAAAAGAAAACATTTCCCGCAACCTGAATAGAAACTTCCATTTCTTTGAGGCCACCTTAGCAACCATTGAAATCTGAGGTTTCCAAGACAATTTTTTGTTTTGTTAAGACCAAGAATGTTTATGTTATTACACAGGGAAGAGACTTAGAGACCGTCGAAGAGAAATAGCGAAAGTGTAGGAGGGTGTCTTCTGAGAGGGAGATGTAGAGAAGTTGGCTTTTTAAAGAATTGAATTTTTACAAGGTTGCGGTGACCCACCGGGGAAACTCCATCCAGATCGGACAAGATAGAATCGGAAGATCGAAGACGGGAGGCAACCTCTAGACACGCCAAAAGAAAGGGACAGCAGTTTGGAGTGAGTAGAAGAGTGGAGGCTGGAGGCATCGGCATTAAGAGTGAACAAACGAGCTTGGAAGTACAGCCCTGAGGAGATCCGATAATGAAAATAAAATAAAAGTTTAAGGCGCAAAAATAACGAAAACCTTGAGGAACACCACATTAACAGGAAAGGAGGAAAGAGGTCGCTCCATCAACAAACGAGTGCTGATATAGAGCGATATGAGAAAAATAGACACAGAGTAAGCAAAGAGAGAAGAGGAAATACACAAACGAGAAGGAACCTAGTGGAGCAGTTACGCTATGCAACCAGAACTAGGTTAGGCTATAGCCTTTAATATATCAAGCCGGCACCAACCACCAAAGACCTGCCACATAGTCTCTGACAGGGCAGAACAAGACCATACAAATCAGTCTAGACATACGGAAAGTATGTAAAACCATTGACCTCGAACGACGAAAGCCATACTGATGATCTGAAAGAAGGGAATGAGCTCCAGATGATCCAGTATGAGAGTTAAGAAGGATTTCAAAGATTTTAGAGAATACAAGTGAGAGCATAGGGCGATAGTTTGAAGGATCAGAGCTGCTATCTCATCTTCGGGATCGCTGGACATACGGGCGATTCCGAAACAGGGGAAAAGTATTAACATTAAAATACAGAAGGTCGAACTGAACAAGGACAGGCGCAGGCTCAGAAGAATACCGATAGTACACCTGAGAGAAGAAAGAGTTGGGGGATATAGCGTTCATTCACCATTCACCCATGTCGGAATCGATGCACAAAATCATGTGTAATCACAGGTAAGACATGGAAACCTGAGAGGAGAAGGAGATGGGAGAGGGAGGCCAGAATCGTCCAGGGTAGAAATTAGATGAAAAAAGGAGCCAGAGATTGGCCTTTTCAGAAGGAGAGTTAGCTACAGATCCATCAGAGCGAAAATAAGGGAAAGCAGATTTACAGAGGTTGCTAGAGATATATTTGTAAAGAAATTGGAAAGTTTTATAAATATTTGAATCAAGGATGTCATCGTCCATCCATTTAGTGAAAGTAGGCATAGACCGTCAAGCAATATCTCTGTAACTGTCAGAGTCGAAAGGAAATTACCAAGAGTAATAGAACAACGAGAGATTTTCACGCACAATTGTCATTGTCTTTTTCTTGAATGGATACTAGAACAAGATCCATTTGAACAATGAATTTGGGGCAGAAAAAAGTTTTAGATTGAAATGGAATGAACTGCTCATCCCATCGGTGATTACGGCCCCCACCTTTCAGCGGTGACGAGGCATCCCCGGAGTCAAAGCAGCGATTCATTCAAGAATAGTTAGCCAAAAAAACAACGCAATTCCCCCCAATTAGCCCGCTTTTAGAGTGCCAGAAATTACGTTTAGGGCATGGTGGAGCTGCTGGAAGAAAAGAGTGTTATAATTAAGAGCTACAAAGATTGTGGTCAGGAGTTACCAATAGGAGGAGAAATGGTGTATTTTAAACGAGAAGGAGTAATGGTGAAACATTAAGTCAAGCGTGTTCAAGAATTGGTTAAGGACGATACTGGAATATGTGTAGGTCCTTAATTAACTGCTCCTTGCATCGTTGAGAATACTGAATGTTTGGCTTCCTCCCGCCTGCATCAGTGTGAGAGGAGCCCAACCACTCAAGGTGGTGTACGTTGAAATCCCCTAAAAAGAGGAATCTTAGCATTTGGATGGGAGAAGTAACAGTCTCATGAGGAGTAGTAAGATAGTAAAAAAAAAAACCGCTGAAAATCTGTTCCATTAGGGAACAGTTGCAGAACACAAGATAATGATAGTAGTAGGGAGAAGATTTTTAGCCACATAACTATCGAAATCAGGAGATTCAAGATTCTCGAGCGTGTTACAGTAGTGTTTTTATGTTTATATAGGGCCACATTACACCACATTTATGACGGAAATTTATAGAAAAATTATAGTTAGAGATATTAAGTTATTTGAAAAGAATCCCTGGCCAGCTGCGTCTCATGTGTGAACAATAATAAAATGTTAGGTTGAGAGTTAAGAGGTGATATTCCACAGATTCGTGATAGCACGCAGGCGAGAACGTAGCAAAGTCAATAAAACACCCCCCGGCCTGCGCCCACCCCCACATCTACTCGACCTGTCATTCGATCAGCCGCTCGCACAAACAAACGCACACAAGCTCTAATAGCTTTAAAAATTTACACGTTATTACTCAATCCACACAACACACAGCGATCGTACTAACAGTATGAACTAAAACTAATAATGTTGGATAAGAGCAAGATTTTATATAATTGTATATTTTAACAAAATTAGATTATCAACCTAAAGCTTGATGTAAAGTTTCTTTAGGAACATTTTATTATTTTAAATCTTATCACATAACATAAGATATAAATACTGTATATTTATTATTATTTATATTATAGGGTTCCTCTAATGAAGAAAACCTTTCAAATTGGGATTCTTGGGATGGCCTTTCTTCCATTGTTACAGATTCGGCTGGTCATAAAAACACAAAACTAACTCCTCTTCAGCAACAGATAGAAGCATATCGCCTTAATCAACAAAAAAAGTTAACTGAAATTTCTCCTTCGGAAGAGGAACCAAATTATTTTCAGGTGAGAAAATGTTATTTCTTTGCAGCTTTTATGAAATGGTCATTGTGCATTGCATATTGCTATATGATATGCTGTTTTATTTGCTTTATTACTTGTTTTCTTTTTGTTTCCTTTGTTTTTTTTATGTTACAAATTATCAAAATACATTTGATTAAATATTTATTTATTTTTAAAAATAAGAGTAAAGGCAAAAGTCTTTGTACAATTGGTGTTCTTTAGGGTTCTGTCATGTCACAACTCTTTTTCTTTTTTTTCATTAATGATCTACTCTCTATTATTTCATTACCTATCAACCAGTATGCCAATGGTTCCACACTTCACTACTTTCTTTTTGAAGGACGTCCCACTCATCAGCAATTAGCTCAGGCTGGAAAGGCGACCTTGAAGCAACCAACCTCTTATCTTTTGCAAATTTCTATTTGAGACAGAAGAACATGGTTGTTTTCAATATCTCAAAAATTCAATTCCTTCATCTTTCTACTTGGCATATATCTTCGTAAACACAAAACTCAAACCTTTTGTCTGTCCTTAATATTTTGGTGCTTCTTTTTCTCATAATCTTTCTTGGAAGGATCACATTACTTATCTTTCTAAAGAAGCTATTCTAAGAGGTTGGGTGTTCTGAAGCGCCTTCAGAATTTCTTCACGGATACTTCAGCTGCTTTCTCTTTATTAAGGGGTAGAGCCCTCCCATTGGTGCGGATTTTTTCAGCCCAGTATGGCCGCTTCTCTGTGAGCCGTGGTGGGTCCTGTACACTGACTCTTTATAGGGGTGGTTCCTTTCACACAGATCTCCTTGAAAAGGTGGAGTCTAGGACTTTTCGTCTTTTCAACTCACCTGCCCTTACTAACTCTCTCTCCAGTCTCTTTTTCCCATTGAATTGTTGAGTCATTCTCTTTATACTTTTTCTGTCACAATGCACTGCACTTCAGAACTCTCCAGTTGCAT
The DNA here is from genome assembly GCA_015478945.1 of Trachelipus rathkii. Classification (NCBI taxonomy): domain Eukaryota; kingdom Metazoa; phylum Arthropoda; class Malacostraca; order Isopoda; family Trachelipodidae; genus Trachelipus; species Trachelipus rathkii. Next base: position 6,128 of record JABUQX010017683.1, read on the forward strand.
AACAACTCCATTGAGAAGAATTCGTGTGATACGCCATTCTACACACTCATTCTTTCTCTATCCAACTCTCTCTGACCCCAGACTTAACTGCTATGCTCAATCTTACATATACTTTACTGGTAAATTTTGGAACACACTCCCTTTATCTATTTTTCCAATTACCTTCGTCTTGCGTACTTTCAAGCTCCGCATATCGGAACATGTTGGCCATTAATATGCTTTGGCTTGGAAATTTCCCCAAACTCTAATGGAATTTGATAGGACTCCGACCGTTGCGCATTAGTGATGTTCCTCAGGGTTCTGTTTTATCCCCAACTCTTTCTACTTTTCATTAATGACTTCTAATAATTCATCACTTATCCACTCCAATGCCAAAGACTCTACCCTTCATTATCCTTTCATTTTAGAGATTTCTCCCCCAATCTACCACAAATACTATGAGGATGGTGTTGGAACAACCAACCTCAGATCTTTCTCTTTTTTTTAATTTTTATTGAGAACCACGGTTGTTTTCAATGTCTCAAAATCTCAGTGACTTCATCTTTCTCACTTGCAATACACTTCAACCAAACTATAACATCTTTGACAACCCTACATTCAAACCTTCGTCTGTTTTTAAAAATTCCTTGGTTTTTTTTTTTTTATTGATTTTCTTTGTAAGGATCACATTGTTTCCTTTGTTAACCAGGTTTATAGAGGTTGGGTTTTCTGAGGCACCTTCGCGTCAACTCATCGTACCCTAGTTGCCTGATCTTATTGGAGTGGTTCACTAGTCTATGAACGGAGTAAACATCGCATATCTGGGGTAAGTTCCTCGCACACTCATCTTGAAAAGGTGGGTCTGGTTTTTTGTCTTCATTAACTTTCCTGCTCTCAGACTACTCTTCCTCCAAAACTCTTTTCTGCCAGAGAGAGCGAGAGAGAAGAGAGAGAGACGAGAGAGACGAGAGAGAGAGAGGAGAGAAGAGAGAGAGAGAGAGAGAGAGAGAGAGAGCAGAGACGAGAGAGAGAGCAGAGAAAGAAGAGAAGGAGGAGAGAAGAGAGAAGAGAGAGAGGAGAGAGAGAGAGAGAGAGATGAGAGAGAGAGACGAGGCCAGACACGAGAGGCCAGGAGAGAGAGAGCGTAGGAGAGGAGAGAGAGAGAGAGAGAGAGAGAGAGAGAGAGAGAGAGAAGAAGAGCAGTGAGAGAGAGAGAGAGCAGAGAGAGAGGAGAGAGAGAGAGAGGAGAGAGAGAGAGACGAGAGACGAGCGAGAGAGAGAGAGACGAGCAGAGACGAGACGAGAGAGAGGAGAGAGGAGACGAGAGGAGAGCGAGAGAGAGAGAGAGAGAAGAGAAGAAGAAGAATAACCGAGAGAGAAGGAGAGAGAGAAGAAGAGAGAGAGAGAGAGAGAGAGAGAGAGAGAGAGAGAGAGAGAAGGAGAGAGGGGAGAGAGGGAGAGAGAGAGCAGAGAGAGAGAGAGAGAGGAGCAGAGAGGCGCCGAGAACGAGGGAGGAGAGCGAACGAGAGAGAGGGACAGACGGGACGACAGAGAGCAGAGAGAGAGAGGCAGAGAGAAGAGAGAGGAGAGGGAGAAGGAAGAGAGAGGCAGAGAAGAGGGGAGAGGCACAGATTGAGAGAGAGGAAGGAGAGAAAAGAGAGTGAGAGAGCAGGAAGAGGAGAGAGTGAAGAGAGAGAGAGGAGAGAGGAGAGAGAGCAGAGAGAGAGAGAGAGGAGAGAGAGGAGGAGAGCAGATGAGGAGAGAGGCGAGGAACGGGAGATGGAGAGGCAGAAGGAGAGAGAGAGCAGGAGAGGGAACGAGGAGAAGAGAGAGGAGAGTAGCAGAAGAGAGAGAGAGAGAGGAAAGAGAGAGCAGAGAGTGGAGGAGGCGCGAGAGCAGTAGAGGAGGAGGAGAGAGAGGAGGAGAGAGAGAAGGAGATGGAGGAGGAGAGAGAGACGGAGCAGGATCGGCAGCGAGGAGGGGTTGAGGAAAAGCAGAGGCAGACGAGAGAAGAGAGAGAAGAGCGCAGCGAGATAAGAGAGATTTGTTGCTTTTGGCTCTCTTTATTGCTATTATGGTACACTGTTTTCTGAACTCTTCGCCCATACCTTCTCATCTGGGAGCAACGGGTTTGGTTGGCAACAGAGCAACCTTTCTACAAAAAAACTGTTCTCAACCTTTCCTATCAACCTCTCTACTTCATACTTCTTATGCCTCATCTTACCTGTACTCCACTACTATTTTTTTGGAACACACTTCCCTTTAATTTTAATTTCCAACTACTTTTTGGAAGACTGCAACACGTTTCAAAATATCTTTATGGGGCATGTTGGCCTTTAAAAAATTGGACAGATCTGTGCCCTCGCGCGGCGACGGTACGACACCCCGCCAGCCCGCCCCAAAATCCTCCCCCGCCCCTCTTCTCCCCAACAAAACTCTGTAGGCTTTGCCTTTCACAAAAATATTCATGAACATAGCAGAGAAATTTTCTGTCACCTATTTAGGTTTTAGGTAGTTGTACCACCTTAAAGAGATGATATCATTCCCCATTTTTTATTGAATGATTATCTATTATTATTGTTATATTATATTATTTTTATTTATTTATTATTAATTATTATTATTATTAATTATTATTATTTTATATTATTATTTTTTATTATTATTGATTCTGGGCAGAGCATGATAACCACTGGAATGTCCAATAAACTATCCAGGATTCATTACTCTAACTTTTCTCACTCTTTCGTACTCTCTTAAATTATATAAACGTAAGCAAATTAATGATAATTAACAATTTTTAAATTACTTATTTTTTTCTTCTGCTGAGTTTTTCATTCTATCCCAAAAGTATACTTAGGGCCTATAGTATAATCATTATCATATATATATATATATATATTATATATATATATTATATATATATATATATATATATATATATATAACTATATATCTATATATATATATATATATTTTATATCATATATATATTATATATATACGCATATCATATATTATAATTATATATATAATATATATATTTATATTATATATATTATATATATATATATGTGGCTCAACGGTAGAGGACGGGAGTCGCATGCGGGACAAAGCTTTGGGGTTCGAATCCTAGTAGAATTCCCCATAGAAAGTTCCCTCCTTGAAGGGGGCTATGCCCGTAGGTGTAATTTCAAATATATATATATATATACTATATATATATATATATTATATATATATATATATATAATAATATTAATATTCTATATATATATTTTATATATATATCTATATATATATATATATATTATATCACTTATATCATTTTTTATATATATAATATCTATATATATATTTATCTATCATATATATATTATATATATATATATATATATATATATATTATATAATATCTATATATATATATTATATATATATATATATATATAATATAATACTATCAGAAACAGCAGCTGGGAAAAAAGTGTCAGATTGCGTGGATTTTTTACTTCTGGCTCCCTTCAGATCGCGCCCGGCTTCCGTTTATATAAGCTGTTATCGGTCCCTGTATGGAATATGTTCCCCACATTTGGGGGGGTCGGTTCAACCCCTCCTTTTGGATAGAGTTCAAGCTAAGGCTAAGAGGCTTATAAATCAATTTATACTCTCTGAACCTCTTGACCCTCTTTCTCTGCGTCGTGACGTCGGGTGGCCTATCTCTTTTCTATAGTATTACAACGGCATATGCTCGAGAGAATTGACTCTCGCATCCTCCACCATGCGTCGCCCCTCCGTCATACAGAGTGCCTTGTCTCTCCTCATCGAATATTGTGTGATATTGGAGACTCAAGCGGATCACTCGTTGTGGGTACTTTCCTTCTTTCCAGCACATCTAGTTTTTGGGGAATCCTTGCCTTCTTTTATTTTCCCGCTATATTCAATCTTCCTCTATTTTAAGTCCCGCGTCTGCGCCCACTGAGGGAATTGCGTTAGGCAGGGACAGGGTGGGGTTTACTTTCCATTTATTAGACTTTTTTCTTATGTAATTTTTTTTATTATTTTTTATTTAATTTTATTTTTTTTTTTTTTGCCCTCCTTTTGAAAAGGGCATGCCCGTGAGTGTTGGTATCATGTAAAAAAAAAAAAAAAAAAATATTATATATATATATATATATTATATACATATATTACTTATATATATTAATTTATATATATATATATATATATATATATATAAATATATATATTATTATATATTACTATTCTATGGCTTATCATCATCATCATCACCCACCTTCTTTCCCCAGACTGGAGGTAAGGTGCATCACATGCACTGGAAACAGAAAAGGTAGTAGAAGAATGACGGCAAGTCGATAAAGCCAGCCTTCACCGCCCCTTATACACTTAACGTTGAGAGCTCATTGCTGTCAGAAAAATCCACCTAGAGCTTCAGGACCGCCAAGGACCCTCACTATGGCATCCTTTGTTCAATGTAGGGTTCATTACCTTGGCGCAGTGGGCCACAACATAGCCCTCTTAACAAAGTCTTCACCTTTCTCCTATTTGTGCACGCTTTTTTCTCGCCTCTGCCAACACTGTCCATTTCCCATCCTTCAGTCAATTCCTTTATTGACTCAATCCACTTATTCTTTGGTCTCCCAGGTGGTTGATTCCCATCACAATCACCCCTATATAGCATCTTAACCAACCGACTATCGATCCATATCTTTCCACATGCACTAGACAGTCCCTGTAGTTTCATTTATATATATCATATTACCCTTTCTTCTCAGCCACACAGAACTCCCTATGCTCCATTCCCATTTTATTTATCATCTCTTTCTCACCCACTACCGGCCCTAAGATTGTTTTTCATGTTGAACATATTTGTTACTTTGACCTATCTATATTCCTCTTAATATATATTCTTTCTTTCTTTCTTTATCTTCCTCTTTGCCCCAAGACTGGGGTTTAAGGTGCGTGTCATGCATCGGAAAGAAAGCAGTAGAAGAAGAACTATGAAAAAGTCGAGGAACGCCCCAGCTTACCCGCCCCCTCTGCTTACATAATTAGGAGAACTCGTCCAGACAGAAACTCCACCTCTACAGCTTCATGGGCCTTGCTCCGGCGGAACGGACCCTCAACTATGGTACAATCGGTCAGTCCGTAATGGGTTCATTCCCTTGGCCCAGGTGGGCCAACAACCATCACCCCATACAAAACCCCTCCATTCTCTCTCCTATCATGCACCTTATTCTCGCCTCTCGCAAACTCACATTTCTCGTCCTTCAGACATTCGTTCACCGACTCATCCACTTTCTCTTCGGTCTCCCCAGCCGGTCGATTCCCAACATACTCTCCACTATACATCCGCTATACCAACCGACTATCATTCATCCTTTCCAATGACCAAACCATCTCCAACACATCACTTTCATTTATTCTCTCCATTTACCCTTTCTTCACAACACACACAACTCCTTAATAATTTCGTTCATGTCCTCATTTTATTAATTTCTTTTCACAAACACATAGCGTGCCCTAAGATTGTCCATTACTGACACACAATTGACTTTAGATTCTCAATACTTCTTTTCTACGACCATAGTTCTACTACCATAACAATAACAAGGTAACAACAATACTCATGTAAGACTCTCAGCGACTCAACGACTTAGGTCCCTTTAACACTTCAACAACGATTTAATTGCACCAGCAACCTTCCTGCCTTCCACAACTTTCCTCACTACACTCTGCATTCATCACGTTTCCTTCTCATCCAAACACATACCCTAAATATTTAAACTCAAACTCAGACACTTGCTCCAGCTGCTTCATCCATCTAACATAACTTCACACTTGAGGACTGTCCCTCACTCACAACCAAACCTTACCTCTTATTCTAGCGTTTACTTCAACAACCCTCCTTTTACCATACCCTGCCCAAATCTCTCTACCAATCTCTGTCCTCAAACTCTTCCTTCAGATTCGCCAACGCAACCAAATCTTTCCGCATATAATAGGTGGCACCCCACTTTCCTCTCCATTCTCCATCATTCTATAAACCCAGTTTCCTGCCATCCCACGCTCGAAATTTTCTTTCACTAACCCATTCCATAAATACATCTTGAATAACCACAGGACGACTAACAACCTGTCTCACTCCGCTATTCATCCTAAACCAATACCATTGACACCATTTATTCCTTAACACTCTTCACTATGTCAATCATCACCTTTTGATTCCATTCAGAAGTACCACACACCATATACACTAATGATGCCATAAGCTTCATTAATATAAACTTGCTATGCGCATGCCTTCATCCAATAAAAAATAAATATATAATCTTATTCTTCTTTCTCTTCCTCTTTTATTTTCCTTCAAAATCATGGTTTGTTTTCAATTAAAGATTTTATCCACATATCCTCTAATATTTCTAAACGCAACCTTGTTCTTCACCAACCAGTCCCTCAGTCACTCGACGGACTCTTTCACTCTTAAAACCAAAATACCAGCATATTTCCTTTCCATTTCGAACATATCCGCTTATTCCCCAATTATTTATTTCCTTTTTTCTTCTAGACCAGTTCCCCTTTTCTCCCTCCCTTACCCTTATATAAGGGTTGATTACCAGGCGCGCTCTCACCTCCAATGCCCTTGGAACATATCCTTCCATAACGCTTATTACAAACACTTTCAAATCCATCAATCACCATCCTCGCCTCCGCCTTTGACTCATTTCACTAGTAATTTCATCTTAAAACCTGCAGATGTTACCATTCTTTCAAACACTTTCTCACTCTAAGGCCATACGTCTCCTTACTAAAATAACCCTCCTCAAAATACCTATTACCTTCTTGCAACCATCAAAACACAACCTTCACCTAACAACTCATCATTACTGTTAATTATTGTGCAGATCTTTTCGAAAGTGTTTCTTTTCGCCTTATTCCAACTT
>JABUQX010017684.1:0-10000 GCA_015478945.1 Trachelipus rathkii
TATATAAAATTATACTATCTTCACTATCTATCTCTCGTTCTCTCTCTCTCATCAAACTTATACTATCTATATTACTGCTCATCTATCTATCTCTCTCTATCTCTCTATCTCTATCTCTCTCTACTCTATATTTATCTCTACTCTATATAATACTTCCATCTTCTAATTCTTCTCTATCCTTACTCTCTATCTCATCTCTATATTACTCCTACTTCTACTCTCTAATTTATTAATTATATAATATTAATATAATATATTATATTTAATATATATTAATATAGTATATATATATAGTTATAATATTATAATATTTATATATATATATATTAATAATATCTATTATATATTAATATATATATATATATATTATTAATATATATATATATAATACTATATTAATTATATATATAATCTATAATATATATATATATATATATATTATAATATAATATTAATTAATATAGGTATAAATTATAAGTTGAATAGGATAATAATCAGCTCTAAACTCTCATAGATATGGAAATCATCCTCTAGTCAAGCTTGTATAATATTACGATAATGTATTAATACTCTCAATTTTTCGAATTTCTCTACTCTACTTATATATATAACTTAAGTGGAGTAGATATACTAATACTCATATTAATATATTATACTCAATATATATAGTAGTATATGAGAAGCTATATTTATAAGGCTCTCTATATAATGGGGATGGATACTAGATAAAATTAAATAATACTTAAGTGATCAAAAAGTATGGTCACACTCTCTCACATGATATTGTGACAAACTATTGATGGCACTTCTCTCAGATATTTTCAGATATAACACTAAATTTATGGCACACTCTAACTTTGGAGCATTCACTCATATATTATAGTCCAATCTAAATTAATATACACATAGTGCTATTCAAATTATATATTTGGACTTATATTAAAACTTAATATATTAACTCATTATGATATAGCACATATTAATTATATATATATATATAATATATATAATTTAATATATATATATATATTATTATATATATATATACTTAATATATAATATTATTATATCTATCATGGTTAGGCTTATCACATATTAGTAAGTATACAACTCTCTACCTAACTCAATTCGAACTATATATATATACAGGAATTTGTATATAAACTTAGGGGAGTATATATATATATACATATATATATCATATATATAATTAGGTACATAACTTATATAATAACCTAATACAGTACCTATATCACTCGAATAGTATTATATATATATTAATATATATATAAGTCTGATTATCATTACTTTGCATCTTTTTAATTTATGGAATGAAATATATATATAATAAGTACGTGTATATCTGACTTAAATATAATACTCAAATATATGACGGAGCTCATGGCTATACCTACTATTTTTTATATATATATTTGGGGTACTATTTTACATATATACTAACTAAATTTAGCCTCAATTTATATTGTTTTATTATAAGATGAGCTGGTTCCACTCATTATATAGTATATTAATCATACTTATTGTTGTACCTAACTTTAATTTCAATTGGATTCGTATCATGTACGCTGAGTACGTTGTTTGTCTTTTATATAAATATATTTAATAATATATATACCATATAGAGCATGTATATACTATATATATTATCTGAACATATGTAATTTTTATATTATATATATAATATATATATATATATATACATATATATTTCTTATATATATATATATATATAATTAAGTGATTTAACTTATATGTCACTATTAAAATCCTTAAATATTCAACAGCATTAGGCTCAGATTCCATATCACACAATCCTGCAATTATAACACCTTGGTCGTGAAACTCACACTCTACTCGCACTTCTAATTAAGCCGTGTAATTTGATTATAATTATTGCAATAAAACTAAAGTTTAATTAAAGCAACTCAACTACATTCCGCCAATCTGGAAAACTAAGCATACCATAATCCCACTAAACTCAATACCAAAAACAAGATTCCCTATACCTCTAGCCCTCTTCCTATCGCGCGCAACTTTCTTCTGCTTTGTTCCTACTTGTGTTCATCTCAGTAAAAATTCTGCTCATGACCTAAAATTAAATATTAAATAAAATTTCCACAATCTATTCCTCTCTTCCGAGCAGCACTTCCAACACGGATTTTAAAAAAAAAAGCAACAGCTCTACTAACCACACTACAGTAAAGCTAGCCCTCAAACGTTTCCTTCACAACAACACAAAAGTCATTAAAAGGCTTCCAAAACCTCCGAATCAACTTTCCCAGTAGATCTATTACTCACTAGCAATAGGACATGTGACAAAGCATTTGCACCCACCCTAGGTGAAAACGATCACTCGGTCATATAACCCCACACAGCGCCATCCTAATTCAAAAAATTCCTCATATCCCTTTAGAATAAGATAATGACAAAAACAATGGGCTTTTCACAATTTTTCGTGTCACCAACCGTTTTGCAAAAAAAGTATTATACAAAAACAACTTGCTCCTAAGTCCATCTCTTCAAACTCTACAAAACAGTGCGTCCACGCACAGTCCGTGAGTTCTCGATTGTACGTTCGTTGCTTCGTTTTCATTTTCTCTATTCTACACAGACTACCTTTATATTATTTTTTTCAACCACCTGCGATATATAATACACGCAGAATACCGGCTGTGCACGCAATCTTATTCACCCAGTCTCGCTCCTATGCGCAGACTTATGCCACTTATATGCACGGATCGACAATTAGCCTTCATTTCTGCAACACCCAGACGTAAACAATATCTTACGGAGTCCTGAACATGTCCTGGGGCACACTACAACCACAAATACCAAGATAATAACTTACACTCTTTAGGAAATCTGGTTAATACCTAAACATATGGACGCACACAGCACCTGCCCTGCCTTAAGTCCTCTATCACCACTATTAACTACTGACCGTACATGCACAACAAAAATGCCTCCTCCATGGCATACCCTTTAATTACTCTGACTGAAAGAGTAGGCTCCCCTCAACCCCACGTTGTATAAACAAAGACCTCCTTTTTTTCAAAATTACCTTGTACATCGGAACTTACATAAAGCGACAACCCAAATTACGATGGATAGAGATTGTGTTTAGTCTCAGCGTGCGTGACCATACACATAGACGTTTTACCCATAACCATATGAACCAAAATCAACTTACATTCCACAACTCAAACGAAACTAAAAATCATTCCAAAACCTTTCCCACCACGAACTTCAGCGACAGTAAATCACACACATCAATACTAATGATAACTCTATATAAAGTCCAACTTCCTTAGAAACCTAACTTAAAATTACGCTTCCCAGCAATGGTTCCCAGCAATATGTGTCAATCAACCTACACAAATAAACTTATCAATCTTCGCCTCTAAAAACTACACATGCCACATTAGATTAGTATCAACCAGGTTGTCCTAAAACCACCCATCCACCATTTTTTATCATCGACTGCAAGCGCCTCAATACCAAACATCCCTGAGTAGGACCCCATTTCCCACACATTCTGGAGAATGGTCGAGGAGCGTATCAATCTCTATAAATTTCAGGAAGACCCCGTAATACGCCACCAACCATCCTTGTCACCGAAATTATATCATTCACAATCCCCACTCTGAAAACCAAAAAAAAAGACTAAAATTCCACGACACCTTACTTCACCAGGCAGCAACAATTCTATTACGGCATAAACACTATAATATAAATTCCCCGAGATCTCCGCCCGTCCCATAGGCTTATGGACTTCCATATCCATACCACCTAACAACACTTACCGCATTAGCATAACACAAAACAGTGCCCAGAATAAACACGTTTATTAAATTCCACCACTCCCCCAAAAACCTTGTCCCCCACGATAGAACAAATCACCGTTGCCAGCAGAAAGGCCAAATGGAGACCTGCTCGGGTGCGATCGGTGTCACGACGTTCGGACCTCATAGCAATATAACAATAGATTTAAACTAGACACCGGCGTCACCAGGTGTGCTTCCCCCCCCCTCTCGTGCAAACCATTGCTACAATTCTCAAGATACATTAGAGCACCTCCTTCTGAGATCAGGCAGCTTCTCGACGTGCCTCTTCCCGTGCCGTCTTTTTTCTATAATCCTCATTCTCCTCGAATGTGGTAACCAGCCCCGGTGGTGGCGGCCAGCTTCCATGGAAGAAAGCAATGTGGCTGCTCCAATTAACGGTGGGTCCAGGAGGGAAGAATTATAGTGGTAATATATGAGCTATAATATATTAAATATATAGTAAGTATATATATATATAGTAAATAATATATATAATATATATAATATATATATATATATTTATTATTAGATATATTGTGTATATAAATATAATTTTATTACTATTTATATATTTTCTTCTATGTTATTATGTCCTATATATATACTATATATATATTATATATATATTAATACATATATGATATTATATATATTTATAGTATAATATAATAAGTATATATAATACTATATATAATATATACATATAATATAAATATATATAGTATTATATATAATATAATATATATATATATTATATATATAATATATATATATTAAGATATATAATGTATATATATATATATATATATATATATATATATAAGAATAATATTCAATATTTACATATCATAAAATAAGTATGAAGAAGCCTGACTAATATTTTCTATATTTTCCTAAGCATAGCTTTTTTTATTCAAAATCTTTTTTACTGAACCTTATACAATAAATCTTCCCATGGTATGTATTATTTCTCTCTAATTGTTTTCGCTTTACATTTATAATGTTTATATGCAATTTTATTTAATTAAATGTTTAAATATTATTTTGTAGAAAAGTCAGTTTTTCTTCATATGTTTAGGGATAATTTTGATCTTTTCTCTTCAAATAATACCGCGGTTAAGTTGCATAACAAAAGAAGAAAATATAGACTTTTCAAAGAACTTAATTTAGATTAAAAGTTTCATAAATATATGTTGAACCTAAAAATCATCGTTATTTGATTAAAAAATAATTAATTATATTTTTCCAATATGGAAAATTATAAGTTGTACATTTTAGTCTGCGAGATATGAAACAACTCAACTGTACGACATTAGCTTTAAACTTTTCTGGCACCATATTATAAATTTTCTTTTTTAATTATTGCGAAACCTAAATAATATAATATATATATATATATATATATTAATATATATATATATATATATACTCACTACTATTATATATAATATATATATATAATATATATTATATATATATATATTATATATATATATATACTATAGTATATATATTTTATAAATATATATATATATATATTATATATATATATATACTACCTATAATATATTAATAGTATATATATATATATATTAATTTAAATATAATTATATACATATATACTCATAATATATTATTATATATATATATATATATATATATATATATATATATATATTATTATATATATACTATACATATATATTATTATATATATAATATATATATATATATATATATTTATATATATATATATATATAGTATATATATATATATATTATATATATATCTATTTTATTATTATATATTATACTATTATATATAATATATTATAATATATATATATAATCATATATATATATATTTATAAAAAACAAAGACTGTGACACACGGAATGCAGTAGCCTCTATGATACATAAATAGATGTTATGGGTAGGAAAATGAATTTTACCTCCTATGGTCTAGGGCTCAAATGAGGTTAGGTTAGGTTTAGGTTAGGTCTTAGGTTAGTTAGGTTAGGTTAGATTAGGTCAGGGCATTTTTTTTCTCGAATTTAATATTTCTATCACACAAACTTCTCCACAAAAATCTACAACAGTATGTTTGGAAAATCAAACCATGGAACCACATTGTTTGCCACCTACATTGTTAACAAAAAAAAAAAATATATATATATATATATAATAATTTTAATGCCTTCAAATAATGTAGATGCGAACAATATAAAAATGAACCTTTAATTTCACACTTTTTTTTACATTTGCTACACTTTTCAATTAATATAAAAAAGCTAATAAATCAGTATCATTAACACATATTTCATAAATACGGTCAAATAACATTTTTTTTCTAAACAATTCAACATACAATCTCCCATTGTACTGTAATAAATATTACTGAAGTAGACGACAGAAAAATGGAGTAAATACAATGAAGTCCGTAAGTAATTTCCTGCCAGACGTACGATAAAGTACATTTATTATTTCATTATTTATTAATTTTTATCAAATTTTTATTACTTGACAACACGAATTTTTATATTTAATACATATTTATATAACTTTTTTCCTAATTTTGTTGTTGTTTTAGGCAACTTCACCTGATACCGCCATCTTGTGTTTCTTCTACTGCTCCCCTAATGTAACAGATTTTCCAGACTTTTTTAACATCTTACATCCTCTCACTAGACTGTTACACCACTCAGTGTGGTGTACATTGAAATTTCCTGAATACAAGAATGCCGAGTTCCTGTATTCAGGAAATTTCAATGTACACAACACTGAGTGGTTAGGCTTCTCTCACACTGCGACAAGTGCATATATGTAAAATGTGTATCTCCCCCGACTACATATGCTCTAAAAATTTCATCCTGATCGCATGATAAGAGTAAAAATTATCTCAATTTTTAATTTTGAAAACCAAAAAAAGTAGTTTTTGAATTTCAACACTGCTGAAGAAAAATTTCAAAAATTCTGAATTTCGACACTGCTGATGAAAAATTTCAAAAAAATCAGAAAACTATTTCATGCATTTTCTAGGTAATAGATCCATCTATGTATATGTCAAATTTGAAATCATTTCGAAAAAAAAACTGTAGGTGTTGAAGTGAAAAATGTCAAAAACATAGGTTTTCAAAAACTGAAAATTCTTAAAAAATAACTACAGACACAAAAAAAACTACCAAAAACGACGTTTTTGAGGTAAGAAAAAGGAAGCTATTACTAAATGGTCGACAGGGAAAATGATCGACAGGTCAAATGGTTGACATTTGTAAAATAAAAATCTGAATATTTAGAGTTTCTTTAACGAATCCAATAAAACTTAACTAAACCTAACTTAACCCAACTTAGCCTAACCTAACCTAACCTAACCTATCCTAACCCTTGCGGTGGACTGTACGGGAAATTTTTTTGATGTCTTTTCGACCATTTGACCTGTAGACTATTTTCCTTGTTGACCATTTGGGCGACTGAACAGAAAAAGTTACAGTTTGCTTTATTTCGATCAAAAATGTCTGAAAATTAAGAATTTTATGTCCATTTTTAAGTGGGGCTAAAATGGAGTGATGTTAGAGCAAATATTGCACCCTGACCTTAAAAATAAACATTAGACGTCTTTAAGATAGCTATCTTATATTGCACCAAGATCTTATAAGTGTGAAAATGAAGGTCGTCTAATACAATCATCTCAGCAATTTTGGTATCTACTCTTATACTTTTTACATTGTTGGCATTCCATATTTTGTTTTTCTCGAACTACATTTCGAGAGTTGTTTGGTTTGCTTTTACAAGAGGCGTTGGTGATGCCTTCCTCTTTCGAGTTTCCTTTTTTAATCCTTCTTTTCAAACATTCCTTTGATCTCTTCAATATTCTTAAGTTTTAGATCAGTGTTTCTCAAAGTGGGGTCTAATAACGCCGACCCTTTGTGAGGGGCGCCTTGGAGCACTAGAGGGGAGGGCGGTAAAGGGCCTACGAAAAAAATGGGGGGAGTGTTGATTTGTAGTCTATGGCCGCGGTGAACTTTCTTGATTTTTCATATTTTGCACATTTCCTGAAAATTTTTTAAAAATCACTTCAAATAAAACCGACATACTAATCAAGCAAACTATCGATATTTTATTTAGTAATTTTAGTATGGGAATATAGTTATTATCTCTTAATTGTATAGAATTGTTTATATTTATTATACTATATTTAATACTATAATATTTAAAAATAACTTGCATCCGACATACTAGTATCAAATATATATAAATATGAGCAAAAAATATATATATATATAATAAATAAAAAAATATATATAATATAATATACTAATTATAATATATATAGTATACTATATACTTATATATATGTATGTCATAATGTTGGTTTTTAAGTTTTTATGAGGTAAAGTAAAAAGAAATTGGGGGGCGCTGAAAATAATTGATTTTCAAAGTGGGCGGTAGACGAAATAGGTTTGAGAACCTCTTTTTAGATGGTATTACTGAGACTTGATGAAAGAAATCACTTTTCAACTACTGTTTTACATACTACATTTCTAGATACTAATTTTACAGGCAGTTGGAGGTGGCTTGGTAGTAAAGTTGATTTATATATCTAGGTTAATTTGTCATTACTTTAAATTAAAAGATTGAATAGTGCACAACAGAATTTCACCGAAACCTTCACTACACTAAAAGTGGTAAACTAAAGCAGAACTGAGTTAAACAAGGGTTTTAACTGACGATAATAATATATTCTGTGTGGCACAACTGCTTAAGTATTAACCGTGTCGACAAAATGATTTTTGCGATAATATAAAAATATTCGTTTTATATTCGGTTAAAATTTTTGATTTAGTATTGGCGAAAAAAAAAGAAACATCTCTTATTATATATAATATATATAAGTATATATAAATTATATTAATATTTATATATTATTGATATATATATTTATATACTACTATCTCATATATATATATAACTTATAATATATATATATATATATTATATATATATACTATATATATCGGATAGATGATAGATATATAGATACGACTAGTAGATACGATAGATAGATAGATAGATAGATAGATAGATAGATAGATAGATAGATAGATAGATAGATAGATAGATAGATAGATAGACAGATAGATAGATAGATAGATCACCTGGAAGGTGACGGCTTCCGGTGGGGGGGTTTTTGCCGTCACAAAACTGTCTGCCTGTTCTAGTCTTCTTTCTTTATTAAATTCTGCGGTCTTCGCTGTCTTTTCTCTTATTTTTACTCTGTGGAACACCACCTCCTTTCTTCTAGACCTCATTTCTTGATCTTAACCGAAACACAGGTACCTGAGTACCCTGAAAACAAATTACCCTTCTCTCTTTTCCTCTCTTCCTGTTTCTATCCCCAATTTTAAACCAAGGGGGCGGATGTTGCACTTATGAACACAACAGTGTAATCTGTTTTCTTGATTATAATTTAGAGTCTTCTGAATTTTTTACTCTATGACTCAAGCTCTCATGTCAACTTACAATTAAATTTGTTTCCTTTTCTATTTATCAACTACTTCTACTGTCTATCCTAAATACTTGGCACATGGACGCTGAATCACGAATTACCGTCTTCTTCAAACTGCAAAAGATCACGCTATTTATAGTCAATCCTGGAATCGTGCAAACTCTATTCTCCATGACACTGCTTTAAAATCTTCTTTCTTCGTAGAAAATTCAATGTTCCTGATGGTTTCTCTTCCTCACCCCATTTTTTTCATCTTGGAAAATAGGTCAACTCTGGCTTTGCTTCTACTTCCGCTGGCACAGCTACCAAGTTCCCTTCTGCTTAAGTTGAACTCATTGCTCAAACTTTTGCTTCTAACTCCATTGACGATTCCGGTGCTATTCCTGATCCTCCTCCGTCCCCTTCCAACTCATTTAAGCCTAACATCATCACTTCAACTAAAGATATTCTTGCTGCTCTTTCTGAATTTAACACTAACAAAGTCTATGGACCTGAAGGTATTCTTCATGTGGTTTTTAAAATATATGCTTCTAAGCTTGTTCTCTGCATTGGTAAGCTGCTGCGTCTCTGCTTTAGCACTCCAACCTTTCTCTCTTGCTCTAAATGTTTGCTCATTCAGCCTTTAAATATCTCTCGACCCTTTAAATAT
>JABUQX010017684.1:20000-25000 GCA_015478945.1 Trachelipus rathkii
TTAATTAATTGTACAGACATGGTGACTGCTGACTACCTGGAGAATGAAAAAAGGCTAAGATTTCTGTAACACCACGCTGCAATGATATTTACAATACTACAGCTACTACTACTACTACTACTCCTACTACTACTACTACTACTACTAATAATAATAATAATAATAATAATAATAATAATAATAATAATAATAATAATAATAATAATAATAATAATAATAATAATAATAATAATAATAATAATAATAATAATAATAATAATAATAATAATAATAATAATAATAATAATAATATTAATAATAATAATAATAATAATAATAATAATAATAATAATAATACTAGTAATAATAATAATAATAATAATAATAATTATAATAATAATTATAATAACACGAAGTTGCCCTTCATTGATCCATCATGTGGGATCATCTAGGAAACGTCAACCACGTTATTAAATAAAATTAAATTGTTGCTATTAATAAATAAAAACAGCAACACGCCGAGAAATATAACTTCAACCATAATATAATCAATCCCACATAACTTTCCTATCTTTTTGAACATATTTTTACAATAATTATTTCACATAAAGTCAATGCTCTTTAAATATTTGTTCACGAAATTCATCAATTCGGTCATTATATATATATATATATATATATATATAGTAGTATTTTTATATATATGTTTTATATATATACAGTATATATATATATATGTATATATATATATATATATATATATATATATATAGTATATATATATATATATATATATATATATATATATTTTTATTTTTTATATATATAGTATATATAAATATATTTATTATTATATATCTATATATATGGCATATATTGTATATATAGTATATATAGATAAGGTATAGATATATGTATATATATATATTTATCTATATATATATATATATATATATATATATATATATCAGTTTCGGTCATTTTTGATATCTGAGTGGAAATGTGCAATTTCTTAATCTTTCTCTTCGTTCTTTTCAATTCGGATCTTTTAACTCTTCAAAACAAAATTCCAGTCACCATTTGTTTGGAATTGTCCACCTTTAATACCAAAATTTCTTGTTCGGAATTGTTCCTTTTTAAGGCTCACAATGAGCTACCGGCACGCGTTTGGAAATGAGAAAATTTCAGGTATCATTGCAGATAAACAATGCCAATTATTATTCCTTTTTCGAATCCCCCAAAAAATAAAAAATCACATAACGTCTCCATCTTGAAATCTTTTACAATAATCTAAATTATATTTATTGAAACTTATCTTGTACTAATATTTTCTCTAATAACAGAAGACTTTATAGTATAAACTATAAAGTAAAACTGTTCAGAATTATACTCAAGCGGCGGAGAATGAAACTAAATTCTGTTTCAAGTTCGATAAAAAGAAATGCAACACATGTAATAATAAGCGCTACTGAATCATAATAAATGTTTCGAAAATGTTAAATAAATTTGATTGTGAGTCCTTGCAATGAATGATCACCGCTGATTTGCTATCCTTTATGTTCTAACACGGAAGTTTTACCGGTCTCATATATATATATATGCGATATATATATATTATATATATATATTATATTATTACATATATATGATATATATATATATATATTATATATATATATATATATATATATATATTATATAATATTGGTTATATATATATATTATTACTATATATTATTGTTATTATGTTATTATTATGCTAGTTGCTATAAGGTTATATATTATATATATATATATATATATTTATATAAGAGAAAGAGTTATATATATATATATTTACATGTGTATATACATATATACAGCATACATAGTTAAAGGTTATGAAGTTACATATATTACATACAGATATATACATATTGGTTATACATATATATATAATATATATATACAGCATATTCGTAAACTTGGCGTGGAGTGGGCTGCAGGTATATATTAGTTATGGTAGAGTTAGTATATATATATATATATATTATTATTATTATTATATGTTAGTTATATATATAGTTATTATATATATATATATATATATTATATATATATATATATATATATATATGTATATGTTATTATATATATATATATATATATATATATATGCATATTGAAGAAGAAGAGTTATATATATATATATATATATATATATATATATATATTATTATACATATTATATATATATATATATTGGCTATTAAGGTTATATATATACAGCAACAACTTCGTAAAACACCTATATTTATGTGTGTATACCTGCAATCTTCTTTTAATATCGATTGCATGTATTTGAACACATTCTGTAATTAAAACACATTACATTTGAACTTTAGATGGAACACTAGATGGAAAATAAAATTGATTATCTTTTTTAAAATATCAATATCTGATAGGATTACCTTAAACCTGACTATTACCATATATATTTTTATATTTTGTGTAAAATGCGTGTGCATAAATTATAGAACTTTTTTTAAAAATATCGATTTATGCATTCGAACACATTCTGTAATGCAAAAGCCTAAAAAAAATGTAAGAGGTGTCAGAAACGAAAAATGTCATTGCCTGCTTATCTATGTTTTGGCCTCCTCTCTCTCTCTCTCTCTCTTCTCTCTCTCTCTCTCTCTCCTCTCTCCTCTCTCTCAATATGTTTCTTGTTTTTTAGCAGAGAAAGAGAGTACCTCTCTCTCTCTATATGCAGAGAGAAGAAGATATAGTATATATATATATATATATATATATATTATTAGTTATATTATATATATTATTTGAGTGAAAGATATATATGTTATATATATATATATATATATATATAACAAATCAATCAGCACTCATTCCCCCATTTGGTCTCCATTTTCACCCTGTTATTTCCTGCACAAAAATAAACACAAGCTCTCCCCATGAAAGAGGAGAGAAAACCGACTCAACTCAGTGTCTCTAAATACAAGTAAAAAAAGAGGACATACATGGACAAATATAGCAACTTTCTCAAATTTCAACTTTATTTTTTTATATGAGAAAAATTCCAGGCTGCTATGAAGTGCTGAATAAACCAGCAACCTTTGCCAAAGGCCTATAGAAATTTAGCATGTTTAGTTGTTGTTGCCAGATGTCTTATTTTAAGAACTTATAAAGTTGGCTTTTTTATGGGCAGCAAAATTACAGCCCTTTTTTTATTTAAGTAGATATATTGAAATAAATATCGTACCAACAATTTGTAGTTGCAAAAAGCATTAATTTGTTATTTTCTTAATTGAATACTGCTTTTTTATGTATTAAATTGTTAAAAAAAAAATTCAGATCACTTTTCTTTGACAAAAATTTCATATTTCTATCAACATCCTATGCCTGGCAGTTATAATTTGGAGGGGCTGCAGCCCGGAGCCCATATAGACGAGCCGCCACTGGTCTCTATATCGGCTATCTAGTATATGGACAGACCTCACCAACGTTATTACACCTTTTAGATCCCACCCAAAATTGGGGTTTGAGAGTGAAGATAACTGTGTTCTTGATGTATTCCCCTTGAAGAGAGGGTGGCGTTACATCAGATTAAACATCAGGGCTCACCCGAGGAGACGATCGGAAGGCTACATTAAGATACGGATCACCTCGATCCGTATCCCCACTGGAGCCTTCCGAGCGTCTCCCCGAGTGAGACTTGAGGTGGAATCTAATGTAACACCACTCTCTCTTCGAAGGGAATAAATGCATCATGTGCACAAGTTGTCTCGCTTTCAAACCCCAATACCATCTGCTCCAACACCAAAACATTCTTAACTTTTTCAACATCACTTTTCCAAAGGTGCTGCCATTCTCTTATGAAGAAGGGTATACACCTTGGTTATTCTCTGCTCCCACCATTTGACTGGTGCTGACCTTTCTCTTCAAATGTAGCCACCCTGCTGCTTTTTTAAAGGCATCATTCCTATCTTATTCCGCAGTTTACGGTGAATATACTCCACTGCTTACTGACGACTCTAAAACAAGGAACAGTGCCTTCCCTGACCGCAACCTCTCCCAAACCCTCCCATCACTCTTCAATTTTTACGGCAGAATTAATAGTTATAATGATTGAATTTCTCGAATTTTATTCCTTTAATAAGATCACTCTTGTCATTTATTCAGATTTGCTCTGCGCCCTCCAGGCGCTTAAAGCACCCACCCTATTCTAAAAACACGATAATGTCCGCTGTTCAACAATTTCTTCGGCTTCTCTACTCTCGTAAGAAACAAATCATAATATGTTCGCCCGTTCTAAAGTAGGGGTAATTGACAGAGAGGTTAAAAAAGCCGCCTCTTCTTTTTGTAGTATTTCTAGGTACGTCTTGGATGCTATTCAACAAGGTCGCCTCTTATCAACTGATTACTATTTCTCCGAAAGGCTTCCGGTTTTACTGGCATTTGTTCTGTACAAGTGATCAGCGAGAAGTGAAACATTGGTGAGTGGTCTTCCTCTCACCGATGAAAGCGCTTGTACGAGGTGATATGTGCACGCCTCCGTATTGGCCAAACCAATACCACTCACAGCCACTACATGTCACGAGATCCTCCTCCCATCTGCAAATTTTGCCGTCGCGATACCCACACAATCAGTTCCCCATATCTACATTGATTGTCGCCAACTGAACCATATTCGCCGTCGTCATTTTCCTACATTATGGTCCTTATCACCTTAAAGGTTATCCCATATTTTAACTGAATCCTCCCACTGTAACACTAGCTCTCTCTCTTCTCGTATCTTGGGGAACGGAATATTCTTTATAATATATGATTTTTTATTTAATATTAAGAATATTTAAAATGTAAGAAAATCGTTTCATTTAGCTTTTATTTATTTTTCACTGAATATTCGTTTCACCATCCAAATTTTCTTAGACGTTTAAATATATATAAGCCAGGACCCATCCATCGAGTTGAATATTCAACCCATTTTGGCCGCTTTTCTGTGGGTCGTGGTAGGTCTTGTA
>JABUQX010017684.1:40000-57500 GCA_015478945.1 Trachelipus rathkii
TTTCAACAACTAGAGGTTTTCTTTTAACTAAACCTTACAGTATAGGAGATAGTTATTGAATGAGTGGAAACCGACTATACACTGTTTTAAATAGGTGTAACCATCCTCTCACTTTTGATCTACAACCATTCAGTATATAGTCTAGTAATACCTTTTTCTCCTAACGTGCATTTTACAAATTAGACTGCCCGGTGTAAACCGGAAGGCCTTTCCCTCCACATCTTTAATATATATCCTTATAGAGCAAATTTGTGCTTTACTTAGAGGTAGATAATGAACATTCGGAAAGGTGACTACCTTATCAGTAAGGTGGACCACCCTTAACAAAGGGGCTGTAACGTTACCTACATATTGATGGGAAACAAGATCGGTGTAGATGTAAGCCAGCCCTGGGAGGGTGAGCATCTCGGAGGGGGTACATGAATAATGCAGCACTCGGTCCGCTTCATCTTTTTGTTCATGCCAAGTTAAGGGCTTATTCTCCACAGATAGTATAACCCTCTTCAGCATAGTAGGGATATCATGGAGTATATCCAGTTCACCATACCGCTTACGAATATGTTTTCTCTGCCATGGTGATCGCTCGAGAAAAAACATGGTACGATCTCGCAGGTTTACACTTGCTTTTGATCTTAAAGATATTATTACTTTATCTTCATTGGCTCGCATATCAGTTTTGTATAGCAAATCCTTACACATGATACTCACATCAAAGAGTTCGTTTAAATGACTGAAAATAGCGGGCACCGAATTAAAATATGCTTTTCGCAGAGCAAATTCTTCAATGAAGTATTCTTTTGTAGCAAATGTGGACGTATTCACCTTTTTGGCAATTGTAGTCCTTTTCAGAAAACGAGTACCTTCCGCTTGTAATATAGTTTCAACACATTCTACACTCCTGTACACGGTCATCCAGAATAGATTGGATGGTAAATTTTCTATGTCCGTATTTAATATCATTTCACATAAGCCCACTTCATACTCTGCTCGTTCAAGATAAACATGGTTAACTAACTCCGTTGTAAAATCAGCGAGATTATTATCAGGATGTAAATCCATGGATGCTGAAGATGGTAGAGTTAAATAAAAGTGATCTAACCTCTCCATGATTATAATATCAACTGATTAATGATTCTTAACTTCACTTGCTTTTATATAAGTATTAAACTTAGCAGGATACCCCCTCCATTTCACAAGTACCTGTTTATTTTTTCCTTTGCCTCTAGTAGCTAATATTTTTTCAATTTTATATTCATGAGTTACAGGGTTGAACCTTACCTTTTGTATTTCTTGTTTATAGAACCCTCCTTTTATTTTTTCACCATCTAAATCCTCCAGATAATATAACTTTAAACTATCACGTCGGTGCGACCGGATATTGTGAACTTTAAAAACTTCAGTAGTCCATCCAGCTTCATATCCTTTTCTGAATCTTTCTTCGGTCCGTGATACTCTTACATAATCGTCCACCTTTATTCCTGAATTATCTTTTATTTTGTTTTCTTTTTCGACCCTAGAGGTGCTACATCCTCTCGTTTTTGACATTTCTAAAGGAGTTGACTTTATAGTTCTATGGTAAGACCTGTTATAAGAATAAGCCAGATCGTCCAGTATATCAATATATTTAAAAGTATTCATTTTAGTAAAATACCTATGCATGCGTTCTTTAATAGTACGCTGTACTCTTTCAACTTAGCAGCTTTGTTTACGGAAAATGTATTGTAATAGCTTATACCATACTCCCAGAGCAACTCCTGAAACTCCCTACCCTTGAACTCCATTCCTGAATCTGTCCAAAATGATTTGGGTGTTCTCCGTTCGGCTTGCATTTTCAGTACTGCTCACCAGCTCTGTCGCGTTATCTTAGGTTTTGATGCAGATGTCAGTCAGTGTGTGCAGTTAGTGTTGGGCCAGTCAGTATCAAGGCTGTATTAATCATCTGTTAAATCTGATTATGCACTTGGGTCTGGGACATGGTTCAGATAAGAAGCCTGCTATGGGTTTATGTCATCTTCTTCCACAAGCCTTTGTCTCACCTAATGTAAGCGTCTCAGTGAAGGGATGATTGGAACCTGAAGGCAGTTTCAGGTGATGATAGTCGTTGTAAACACTCTAACCTATATTATTAATTATTATGCCATTGGATTATATTATATATATATACTCTATATAACTATATATATATATCTTTATATATAATAATATATGTATATGTATATGTATATATATATCATATGTATGTAATAATAGCCAATATGTATATGTAGATAAAGATAAAGGTGGAGAATGAGAATGGAAATGAATGATAGAGATGGAGTAAAGGTTAGATAAAGATGAAGATGAATGAAGTAAAGGTGAAGATGAAGTATTAAAGATTAAGATGTAAGTAAAGATGGAATGGAGTAGAATGAGTTTGAAATATTAAAGATAATGAAACCAAATATGTATATGATCCCAAGAGAATAAAGGGATGGAGTGTGAAATATAAAAAACGTTTTATTTACACTGCTGTGATGTGTTGCACAGGTGGTAGTATTTGCGGTGACAATATGTTAACGATGCATCGAGTTGCTTTGCGTCGGCTGGGCGTGGGATTCCTAATCTTCCTTCCCTCTCCCGTAATGAACATATACATTTCTGCAGCCGAAATCTTTAGAGTATGATTTTTATATCGATCGCCACTCATTTCCTCATTCCAAGCTGATGTAAAGCGATTAAGGTCAACGACATCTATCATCTTATCAATGTTGTTAGAGTTAAACAAGAAACTGGAACTGTAGATATTGTAAACCAGGCGGTATGAGGTATTTATAAGGTCCTCCAGTGTATTCGTATCTTCTAATCTATGTAGGAATTCATCGTTCATCTTTAGGAACAACTCGATGGATTCTTTACCACTTATTGTAACTGCGTGCACACTTGATGAGAAAACAGATGACGCATTGCGACGTAGCCAGCAGCCTATATGTACCCTAGGAATGTTTTCATGTAAGGAAAAAACCAAGGTTAAACGCTTGTGATCTTCAGACCCACCTTGTGATATAGCCAGCCCCCATTCATTTACCACGCTGAGGTTCATATAGTCTTTGGAAACCCAATCCGAGACAGCTTCCATGATGATGGCGAGACTTTCTACAGAGATGAATAAAGGTTTGTTATAAGCTGGGAGGGGGGCTAAGCATGTAATGTATCGGTCCCCTGATGATTTTCTTCTAAAACGAAGGATGATCGCGCAATGCTGATGAACCACAGACCAAGACGTTAGCTCACTGATCGTGATATTTCTAACTAAGCACGTCATTTCGTTCGTAACACAGCTACTAACCACTGGAAGGAGGGAATACAAATATATGGTTTGCCAGAGCACGCACAGGGTTTATATACATGAATAAGAGGTGGGCGGAGCTTATTTAGCTCCGCCCCCGATTGCTGGCTTACGTTCATTCAACCAATCATATGATTAGGCTTAAGAGTTATGATGGTGAAACATAAGAGGCGGAGTTACACTTTTAGGCCTAATTGCGTTAACCTCGTTCTTGTATATACAAGAATGTTCTTGTGTATTCTTGTATACACTTGTACGATTCTGTTTCTGAGTATTTTATGATGAGAGTGAATCAATTGTATCTTTGTATTCACATTCTTAACCAGTTTCGCGCTAATTCATTTCGTTTTTTTCTTATTACTTGAGGACTACTTATTGTTTTGCTCTTACGATGTAATATTCCATTGTAAGGTCGTTCATTAGGAACTACAGGTTCGGATATCGATGGCTGATTATCCCAATCCTGTAGCCTTTGCTTATTATGAATTAAGCTACGTGGAAAATTAACCCCCTGTAACTCGCGTTTAATGACCTCCCAACCTGGTATAGGTTTCTTTTTCCAGTCTCGAATTAAGTCTGAGACTAAGTCTACTATATTTGATCCTTGAAGGGCTTGATCATTAACTACAATCTGACCCAATTCGTTCCAATTTAACTGATCTTTTAAAGTATCATATAATGCGTTTCCTTTATTCTTCAATGTAGGTGGTAAGCTGTTTTCTAAAACCTTTTTAAAATCCTTTCTTTCATATTCGCGCTGTGAAACTTCATTTGAAACAGGATGCATTCCTGTATACTTGTCTTTGACTTCTAATAATTTTTGTAATATTTCCTGATATTTCAGCCTTTTCACGTCCACATTAACTTTTGAAGTTAATATATCTGCTAATTCCTTTTCAAAAATACGTATCTGTTCAATGCGAGGATCGAATAATGTTTCGGGAATAGGCTGGGGAATAGCCTGAGAATTATCCTGTAACTTTGTATATTGGTCGAATGGAATTACTACAGCCTTCTTCATTCTTACGCGTGATTCCCTGTTAACAGTTTAGACAGCAAAGGGCCAACTACTGAGAAGAGTAATGGAAGGAAAACTCCTCCACCTTGCTGTAACAGTTTCTTTTTATGCTTTAAATTCTTATTCGTCTTAACTTTACGGACAAGTTTACGAATGATGTTGCTGTGACGACGTAACTTTCTCTTCTGATCAGTTTTCAATGGTATGACCCGTTTTACCATATTTAAACAGATCTCACAGATACAGT
Source organism: Trachelipus rathkii (assembly GCA_015478945.1). NCBI lineage: Eukaryota > Metazoa > Arthropoda > Malacostraca > Isopoda > Trachelipodidae > Trachelipus > Trachelipus rathkii. The sequence continues at coordinate 44,591 of JABUQX010017684.1, forward strand.
TTACAAATGCCGTGTTTTTTAGTAATTTCTCTTTTTCTTTTTTACTAAGTTTCTTATAATTTTTCATCAACGGCAAATATTTCTTTATCCTCATTACTCAGGAATATAAACCGTTTCGATTTCGGAAGGTAGAATGTTTGCACGGAGTAACACTCTGTACGTGTTTTTAGGGTGAAGTTCACACATCAAATAACCGTGGGGGATCGAAGTAACCTCTTTATATACTTTTAAGAACTCTTTCCTTTGAAGGGGGAACATTTGACTGGCTAGTACATTGATCTGACTCATATCGCGTCTCTGCCCGAAAAGAATCAAATACTGGGTATTCAATGAGATACTACGCATATGCTTGCTTTGGTGAAAAATGTTCTGGGTTATGAAGAACACCGAGATATTTAGATGATGAGAATAAACTGTAAATGTTTCGGCTACCTCAATATTCACCTTATGCATGAGGTCGTCCAGTATTATAACCTTATGTCCTTTTATGTTCTCTAACGATTTTACGTCATAGATACCTTCATGGAAATGAATAAGGTTTTTATATTCGTTAAACTTTGCCTGAAATACGTTATAACACCATATTATTTTCACAGGTCGCTCTTCAAATACCTCTAATTCACTTAATAATTTTAGTATTGCAAATGTTTTTCCGCACCCCGTTGGACCGGCTATAAGACATGTCGCAGGTGTACGGAACATGAATTTATGCACGTCCTCCATGATTGACATCTGTTAGTTCAGTAAGGATGTAGTATACATAGATTTCCTTTTAAATATATTTAAGCTTTACCCTAAAGGCCCGTTCTACGCTTATTTCAAACTTACTCTTTCGAAAGCTTTACAAATATGCCACTCACTCAGGTCGTTTTCCAATAATTCTCTTAGTACATGCACGCCATCTCCTAATATATATGTGAAAAGATCACGTATAGAAATCATGTTATGTTTATTTTCTGGTCCGTCAGTGTAAATAGAATCACACCATTGTTTTTTAAACATTGAAATAAATTTATACATGTCTATTGATCTCAAGAAGAATTCAATAATATCTTCAGAGTTTTCCGTAAGCATTTTCTTAAATGTGTAGTATTCCTCATACAACATATAATGTGCCGTATTTACGTGATTACTCAACATTTCTGACCTTACACTCTGTAATAATACCCTCTTGCGAATCTCGATCATATACTTCAACTGTTGTGTTCCTGTAATAAAGAATCCGTATCGGGTGCGTTTAAATGTACATGAGTTATACGCTCTCCATACTCTTACCTCCATTCTGATTATGTTTTGTTTCTTTGAAAACTCGATAGTGAGTTGTTTAGGTTTCCTCTTCACACTCTGACTGATAACTACTTTTGTTCCGATTAAACTGGCCGATGGATTACGGCACTGCGAAATGAATGTTTCGGCCTGTAAACATACATTAAGTAGTTCTTCTGTATTCATAAATATCCTTTGGTTACTATAGTTTGTACGGGAGCTAGTACACGTGTAAAATTCACTACCTTCGGGTCTTCTTTTATAAACAATTGAAACTCCACAGGCTGGAAGAATTTCCTCCCACTGTACAATGTCCTGTATAGAGATGAAACGGTTAACTCTGAGCATGATGGACACAGTAAAATAGCAAGGTTCTTTGAACGAAGATTCGATAACACTTCTTACTCGCCTAAAGGTTACAAAGGAACTGAGGGCTCATCAGAATATATATAGCCTTATCCAGGGAAAGTATATAAGAGGTGTGATATTATATGCTATTCATTCTTAGGAAAGCTTTTGAGGCGATAGGATGCATTTCTTAACCAGTGCGTCTCATGGCTGTTGTAAATCAGAATTAAATCTTTTCAATGTTCCGCCAACTCAAGTGAGTCTGCTTAATAGCAATTACGTATCTATCAATCCCACTCACTCGATTACCAATAGCGATGCACCTTTAGAGTTTATAGTAACTGGTTCGGGGGACTTTTACATCGATCCCTGTGACATCCATTTATACTTGAAAGTGAAACTTTTATCAGAAGACGGAAGCGACCTACCTACATCCGATGATCATGTCGTTTACACTGAGAGTAACTTCCTGTATACAGCTTTCAGTCAGCTGGAAATATTCCTTAATGAAACACCTGTTAATTCAGCTACAGCCTTATACCCATACAAATGCTACATCAACAATCTTTTAAACTTTAGTGAAGATGCGAAACAATCCCACCTGCAATCCTGTGGGTTCTACAGCTTTAAAGATGTAGATAAGCATATTGACAGGGCAGCGAAATCTCCAAGTAACACCTACGAATTTTACGGCCGACTAATGGGCGATCTACTTAATCAGGAGCGACTTCTACTCCCAGGTGTGGAACTTAAGTTGAAATTAACTAGGGCTGCACCACAGTTTGCATTGAAAGTAAGCACTAAAAGCGGTGCTACGAGTACTCCACCATCCCCAATTTTCAAATTGTTGGAGACCTATATTTATGTACGTAAAGTGAAACTCACAGCTAACAGACATCTTGAAATTGAAAAATCACTTCTTTCCTCAACCGCAAAGTACCCCCTGATACGAGTGGAGACAAAGATTTTTAACTTTACACCTGGTTTATCAAATATTAATATCCCCAACATTGTTAACGCTACTCTTCCCCTGAAAGTTGTAGTAGGGATGCTTGAACATACAGCTGTAGTAGGCAAGTATAAAAAGCCAACCTTTAAATTCCAACATTTCAATTTAAAACGGATCAGTCTTCAAATCGATGGGCATTCACACGGTAGGGATTACGAAACGTCTTATAGCAACATTCCCTATGAGTCGTTGTGTTCTCGGCCTTTCTACGATCTGATAGCTCAAACTGTGCAGTGTAGTGATTCAGGAACGGGAATTACACTACAAGATTACGTTGACAATTCTAATTTATATGCTTATGAACTAACAGCCGACCTTTCTTCGTCTGCCTCTACTCATTTAAGCGCTGTAACGAGTGGATCATTAGGATTGAATTTAAATTTTGCATCGAGCTTACAGGTTCCTGTTTCAGTCTTGGTCTATATGGAATACCAAAGTCTCATTGAACTAGACAGAGTTAGAAACGTGCTTCTAACCGGATAAACATGAACGAGTCCGAACTTGGCGTATTACTGGTGTCAGTAAAGGGCTTCAAGCATACGTATGCTAGTAATGAATTAGAAGATATAAAAATAAGAGTAAACGAAGGGTTGATATTTAACACTTCACCTAGATGGGAAACTACTCAGGGTCATTGGGCTGTACTATACAAACTTGATGAAAACTGTATGATTCTAGTTGATTCCCTGCATCAATCGAATATATATTCAGCCCCTTATATAAAGCAATTCCTAAGAAACAATAATTCAAGCTATATGAAAACCTTAACGTTTCCGATACAATCATACTCGTCACAGCTATGTGGACTCTATGCCGTTTACTTTTTACAAGGATTACTTAAAAATCGCACTCTTGAAGATCTCGTTAATGTATTCTCAGCTAAAAACCCAATACTCAACGATTTTATTATTGTTCAGGAAATTCTAAAAATGATGTAATTTTACTCAATAAAAGAATATTTTTATAATTGCGTTTCAGTGTATGATTCCTCATCGTATTCCATTTATTTAAAAGAAAACTATAGCGTATAATAATATTTACGGAATATACTATATATATATATATATATATATATATATATATATATAAAAAAAAAAATATATATATATATATATATATATATATATATATATATATATATATATATATATATATATATATATATATATATATATATATATATATATATATATATATATATATATATATATATATATATATTTTTAGATATAATATATATATATATATACTATATATTTATAACCTTATATATATATATATATATATATATATATATATATATATATATATATATATATATTAGATTTAAGACATTGTTCCTCATTTGAAATACATATGTAAACTTTAAAGAGTACTAGTTAACCTTTACGCACATTAGGCTTAAAATATATACCCTAAGGGCTAAATTCTTGCATATAAAAACCTTGACGTCAAGGTATATTTAGTCAGAGTGTTTCAAGGACTGCCGCGTATTGGCTGTGAATTACATATGCTCTAATGTAATAATATTGTTTATATATATATATATATAATATATATATATATTTATATATATATATATATATATATATATATATATATATATATATATATATAATAATTTATTTAATTAAGCGTATATATATATATATTCATTTCTGTTTCAGTGTTTTACACTCTTTGGAAAGAATTGTTGAAGAAGAAAACGGAAATATGTCTGGAACTAATCAAAAACGAGGATTAAAACGTACTTTCAGTGGAGATGGAGAAACTGTGTCAGAGTCCGTACTCGTGGAAGTAGTCGATGAGGTGGAATTAGTAGAAGCTGTGCGAACCTATGAAAAGGCAGTCGAGGCTGATGATGAACGAAGACAGAATATCGCCATGCCTTGCAAAAGGGTAAGTGACGTTAAATTATTATTATTATTATTATTATTATTATTATAATTATTATTATAATATATATATATATATATATATATATATATATATATATATATATATATATATATATATATATATATATATATATATATATATATATATATATATATATATATATATATATAACTACTCTAACTATATATATATATATATTTATTTTACAGCGTAAGGTGGTCGAACCGACCGAGAACGAAATACCCCTTCCTGTACCAGCGAACACTAATGAAATTGATCTTGATATATCTACGGATAATGATGAGGAATATGTACGAGCTGCACTTGAAGCTGAGAGAAAGATGGACTTATTTCTTAATCCCCAAGCTAATGAAAATAGGATTCGACCTAGAGTAAGTTTCTTAAGCGTTATTATATTCATAGACGTTATTACAATAGATATTCTTATATATATATATATATATATATATATATATATATATACTATATATATAGATGTATATATATATAGCAATAATATTAATATATATATATATATATATATATATATATATATATATATATATATATATATACTTATAATACTGTTTCATTACAGTGTGATAATGCTCAATGTGTCAATAAAGCCGGAGGTGATCGGAATGCAAATAGTCCTGTTAAGAGAAGACTAATATCGAAACTCGAGCGGCGTAATCTTCAACGGAATAACGCTGAACGAGCCAAATCCGAAGCATCAACCAGTGTCGCTGAAGAAGCAGGTGCCGCACAGCTTGTTGGAGGATGTATTTCTACAAACCGATCCAGTGCCGAAGGAAATCAAGGAATGGTATGTGTATTTCAGTATATGATTTTCCTATATATCTCTATAGCAATCTACATTTAGTTTTTATATTTACATACATGTTTTCTTTCCTCTATAGATTACACGCAGGAAGCCCAACAGTCCTAATAAGAAGAGGTTAATCTCCAAGCATGAAAGGCGTAGACTTCGTCGTATCGCTGATGCCCAAAACCGTAACGGTTCAACAGGTCGTGGTGCAGTAGCTGATAAATCCAATTCAGATCGTACAGACAGCGAATCCCCAAGTCATTCTACACCTCTCACCGCTGGGTCGAAAAAACAAGGAAAGGTAAGCATATTTCAAATTCTGGAATCCGTATATATTACCCCTATAACAATCTACATTTAGCTTACACGCTCTTTTTCGCCTTTCAACAGAAATCATCTGGAGTGTCTGCCCGTAATCAGCACGCCTTAAATACTGGTGAATCCGCTGAATCTCCAAATACCCGTGAAGATGCCCCCACCCCCTTATCTGAAGCGAATATCCCAACTTCGGAATCGTCGGTAAGTTACAATCTAATTATTCTATATATTACTGAAAAATATTACTGAAAAATATTGTTACATAATAGTATGTTACACAATTGTTTATGAATTTTCATTCTTTTTCCAGAAAAAAACTAAACAGAAAGGGCATCCTGGACGGATTGTAGATGATGGGGCTGTTGCGGGTCCTTCACGTGTAGAGGTGTTTCATGACGATGAAGAGGATGAGGTTGATGAACCACCTACGCCTTTCTCTACAGAGTTGTTAAAGGTAACACGTGAAGGATCTACGCGTAATTCAGGGATTATCGACCACCACCGCTACAGAGTACGTATCGACACCAGACGGATCTTTAACGGTACTCGAGACATTAACGATGTGTTAGTAGCTGTCATACACAGTGTGATAGAACAGGTAAGAAGCGTAGTGACATATCGGGAATATACCCTTCGGGCAGGTTTCCTTTTTACGGATAGGAATGGAGGGCAATTCCATATACGAATTCCTCATGAAGAGATATCTCGTCCAAATCTCGCGCAGTATCTGTCGGATCGTTTTCTAGAGCTCTTTCAGTCTGGTGACCAAGCCATGTTGGACGATTTCATTGTAGATGTCCAGATATGTCATAATCCAGAGGGTAATGGTCCAATTGACCCTTCATCTGTGAACTTTAAACACCCCTACGTCAATAAAGTACACCTAGGTATAAATAACGACAATAGGGAAATAACAACCAGTGTGGGATGTGGGTTCAGGGCTATAGCGGCATGCTATAAGCTCCACACTCATGTACCTAAAAAGCCAGACGAAGATGCACCTAAAATACGATCATTTACACCTCAGAATCTACATAAAATAGGTGGACAGATCGCAATTCGCTGCGGATTGACTTATGAAGTACCCCTAAAGGCAGATGATTTTGCCGTAATAGAGGCGACATTAGGTTGCCGTATATTTGTTTTCTCTAAAGATGTGAACGACAAACTCGAGATAGTGTTTAAACCGCACGAACAGAATAGGGACTTACCTCTCTTTGTAATAGGATTTGATCCCGAAGAAACGCATTATTATCCTTTTCCAGGAGACTCTATCAAGATAGCTTTAGGTAGTGTGGAACCTAAGAATATCGCGGGACCAGTTTTTTGCCACCAGTGCTATAGTTTCACAGACCATTTAATTAATCATTTACAAAATGAATGCACTGAATACAGATGTGGACAATGCTTAACTTACAAATGTAAAGGAAAACCGGGTGATACATCTACGCTTTTACACTGTGATAAATGCAATAGGGATTTCTATAATGAGGCCTGTCTTAAATTGCATAAAGACCTCACCTGCAAGTACCTTAACGTGTGTACCTTATGCGATAATGAGATAGTAGCTGATAAAGGGGGCGACCACCGACATGACTGCATGCATATTAAATGTGGAATGTGCGACGAGAAGTACGGCATAGAGGGTGATAATCATCAGTGTTTCATGAAGAAAATCAAGGTTCCTACAGATGATGCTTTCGCGAAGCGTAAGCCAACCTTTACCTTCTATTATGATATCGAAACCTATAATCATAATAGGCGTGAAGAGGAAGGAGGACGTATAAAAACAGATATGTTACCCTATATTCTAGTGAGTATGTTAGTATGCAATAACTGCGGGGAGCAAGAACTAGACAATTCATCACCGTGTGAGACTTGTGGAACTGTCCGAACTGAAATATTCAAGCTGAATCTGGAAGCAACCGGTGAGTATGAGAAGTGTCCTGTCGATCTATTTCTCAACTATATATTCAGATTTGCCGAAAAACACAAGAAGTCAAACATACTAGTTGCGGCTCATAATGGCGGTAAGTTCGACAATCAGTTTGTTTACAGCAAACTGCTTGCCAGACCTACCGTCCATTCCATATCTTCCAACCCTGTGAAGCGTGGAACCAAAATAATAACTATGACAGCTAACCACAACATCCAGTTTAAGGACACGCTAATGTTTATGCCTTGTGCCTTGAAAAAACTACCTAAGTGCATGGGCATTACAGGTGAGCTTTCTAAAGGATTCTTTCCTTACCGTTTTCTTACCCTCGAGAATATAAATTACAAGGGAAAAATTCCGGATAAGGAAACCTTTGAGACACACCGCATGTCCGACAGTGAAAAGGCTGATTTTGAACGTTGGTATCAAACATTTAACAATAAGGACTACGATATCATGAAGGAATGTACAACGTACTGCGTTCAAGATGTTAATATTCTTCGCCAATCCTTCGAGAAATTCAGGGGTATCTTCCTTAAGGATCATAAAGTTGACTGTCTACTTGATTGTTCTACCATTGCTGCATTATCGTTCATGGTATATAAAATGCACTATATGCCTGAAAATACACTGGCTCATATAGGACGTACTGATGATTCAAACTACTCGTATGATGGTGTGAAATGGCTCACATTCATGGAGTTGTATAAGGGTCGTCGAATCGAACATGCAAGGAAGCGAGCGTAAATTTAAAATCAAAAACAGGTACCTAAAGCCTGACGGCTACGTTGAAATTCCAGCTGAAGACCATGTGCCCTTTGACCTTAACGAGTTCTTATCGTCCCGGCAACTCAACGTTAATGAACAAATGATAGAACTGAATAACAGACGACCCCCTCCTCCAACTGGTACAGCAATGAAGAAGATCGTCTTACTCTTCCACGGCTGTGTATTTCATGGGCACCAAGCATGTAAGAAAGGTTTAGAAAGTCTCCATGGCGTGTCAAGTCTTGATAGGTACAGCAAGACCATGAGACAAGAAGCGGATTATAAAGCCCAAGGGTATGAAGTAATTAGAATATGGGAATGCGAATGGGCTAAAATGAAAAAAGAGTGTGAGGTCACTGTTGTAAACACCAACGACGAAACACGGACTGAGAAGCTGGGCAGATACGTGCAATCAATTGGAAATGACCTTGCAAACGCGAAACTAGAGGTAGGTGCAGCTTTGTACGGTGGCCGTACAGAGCCCTTCGTCTATTACTATCCACCGACAGAAGGCGTACAATTGAAGTACCTAGACTTCACTTCATTGTATCCTTTTGTCCAGAAAACAAAACCCTTTCCAGCCGGCACACCCACGAAACTTGTAGGTAGGGACCTTCCTTCCATAGAAAAGTTCGTTCAAGAAATGAATACCACTTATTTCGGCCTCTCGTATGTTTCGGTATTACCACCTAAGAATCTGTACACTCCTGTCCTCCCTGCCCGCTATGACAATCGTTTAATATTTTCACTTTGTAGAACATGCAGCGCATCCGGCTATGAAGGCAAGTGCAGACACAACGAAAACCAGCGTATGTTAAAAGGTGTATACTGTAGTCCTGAGTTGGAATTAGCTGTAGAGAAAGGCTATGAGATTAAAAAGATCCATGAAATATGGAAATTTACACCTTCAAATGACATATTCGGTAAATACGTTGAAACATTCTTGAAATGGAAGACTGAGGCTTCGGGATTGCCAGATGGAATAACCGATAAAGATTGCGACGAATTCCTTCAATACCTTCAAGATTTCAAGGACATCGAAGGGGTAACACTTGACCCAGCCAATATTGAAAGTAATCCTGGAATGCGATATATAGCTAAATTACTTCTCAATTCATTATGGGGAAAACTAGCTCAGCGTATTCCCCAGAATGAGGATATCGTATGCACGAGTTACGCTCAGGTCTGGGAATTAATGAAGAGAGCTGATCTTAAGGTTAGAAATATCATTGTGTCGGGGGATAAACATATAGTTGAAGTTACACATACTGCCTTCACTAATAAAACAGCAAAGGCCACAAATGTAGCTGTTGCTTCCTTTACCACAGCTTATGCTAGGGTGGAACTATATAAACTCCTCGATTCTCTAGGACAGCGTGTACTTTACTGTGATACCGACAGCTGTGTTTTCACAGCCCGTAAAGGCGAATATATTCCTGATACGGGAAAATTCTTAGGAAACCTGACTGACGAGATAGGACCTGGAGAAATAGCTGATAGTTTCGTGTGCACGGGACCTAAATCATACGCCATTCGAATAAAGAAGAATGATTCGAGTTTTGCTTACATCTTGAAAGCAAAAGGATTGACGTTGAATAAGGACACCGAGCACATAATTAATTTCCAAGGCATGGCAAAGATTAACTTTGATAAGATGATTAAGGATGTTGAGAAGACCAAGAATCGTGATTGGATGGTCTTAAACGACAATAATCACTTCTACAACATGATTAAGGATACAGACGTAACAGCATTAGCTGTTACGCAAATGATGAGTGAAGAAGATGGTGAATCTTCACTTCACAAAGATATCCATAATCTAGATGACTCCGCTCAGCCATACGTAAATAATGAAAAACATTACCGAGAAGTGTGGGTTCCTGATATGAAAATGCGGGCCAATAAGATAGGAAATGTCACGCTAATAAATGGTATAAAAAGGTTTCGCCACACCTCAAATAAGAGGAATCTTGTTTTAGGTAGTGCTCGCACTGTAGCACAGGGTTATGATGGAACACTAATTTCATTGCTAAAATAAAATTTCATTGTAATGTACAAATATAATATATGTATATATTGTTAAAATAAAATATTTATTTGTTTTATAATATATGTATATTTTACTAAAATAAAATATTTATTTGTATTACTCTTTCATTATTTTTATTTATTTGTGCTGCCAATTATTTATTTGTGTTGCCTTTTATTTTATTTATGCGTAACATGGCTGTAAAGTCATAGAATGTGTAGTGTATAACGGTCATAAAGCTAAAAAACTGTAGGTGTCCTCATAGCGCAGTGTATTAAGCGCATGTACTTCAGGTGTTATTGTATGATGATGAAGGTATGAAACCTTATCATACAGAGGTTCACGTCACCATTAGGGATGGGGAGTTCTCTGGTAATTAGTACTTGAAGGAATCGGAAACCCGGGATACTCCGGTTGACATACGCTCACATCCACACGTTTGAGCTATGAAGATCACCTTTTATTTCGGGCGGGCGGGCTTACGGGCACGCACGACGGGCGGGAAAAACGCGGCGGGCTTGCGGGCACGCTGGCGGGCGGAGCGGGGGGGCGGGCTGGCGGGCTTTTGCGGTTCGCCTGCGAGGGCCCAGGATTAAGACATCAAAAAAGGGCTAAGCCCCTAAAGACACATCATAAATTAACGTGGCTCAAAAATGACCCATGGACGAAAAAATTACCGTGGGCAAAAAATGACCCATGGCCGAAAAAAATTAGGCGGGGGTAAAATAGGGGGGCAATACGTACAACGGTTGCTACCAACCATCTGGCGCACCCTTTCGAAGAAAGGGTGCTAAAAATTAGGGTTGCCGAAAAGGGTTGCCAAAAAATTACGGTGGCCAGAAAATACCGTGGGCCAAAAAGGACCCATGGAAGACCAAGGGTTGGGCGAAAAAAGGTCCAAGGCCCAAAAAGGTGAAGGTCAAAAAAGGTCAAGGTCAGGTAAAAATTTGGGTTCAAAAAAGGTCAAGGTCAAAAAAGGTCAAGGCCAAAAAAGGTCAAGGTCAGTCAAAGGTCAGGTAGGTGGTCAAGGTCAAATGCGTCCAAAATGGCCCTCCTACTACTTATATATAATATATATATATATATATATATATATATATATATATATATATATATATATATATATATATATATATATATATATATATATATATATATATATATATATATAGCATATATATATATATATATATATATATATATATATATGCTTAATAATAATAATAATATATATATATATATATATATATATATATATAATATATATATATAATATATATATATATATATATATATATAATATATAATAACAATAACATATATATATATATATATATGTAATAATAATAATAACTAATATATATGATAATATATAAATATATATATATATATAATAATAATAATAACCAATAATAATAACAATAACTATGTATATATATATATATACTTTAATACTCCCAACATAACATAACATATGCTGCTAATCTGCTTCATAACATATGTATGTATATAATAGCCAACACTTAATATATATATATAATAATAACCAATATATACATATATATATATATATACTATATATATATATATATATATATATATATATAACCAACTTCATATATATATATATTCTATGCTATATATATATATATAGCATATATATATTAGTGATGCAGCAGATGCCATTTTTTTCGCATCCGCAGATGCGGATACAGGGGACGCGGATGTTTGATTTCAACATCCGTGGATGCAAATGCGGATGAGGATGCGGATGTCTGATATATATAAAATAACCAATATATATATATATATATATATATATGTATATATATATATATATATATAACCGCAATAATAGCATATATATATATATATATATACTCTTACTGCTATGTGTGTATGTGTGTGTGTGTGTGTGTGTGTGTGTAGGTGTAGGTGTGTATGTGTGTGTGTAATATATTTCGAATTTTACCTAAAATCTATTAATGTAATAGGGCGCAAGACGGGGACCCAACTCAAATGCACCACACCAACCTCTTTCGCCATTCATCGACCTTAATGAAAGAGATTTTACAATGGATTATATACTTTTTGCACTAGTATTGAAATTCAAATGTAGGAAGGTTGTGCTTGAGAAACATCTATTTTATGCCTTTTTCTGCTGAGAGAGTCTGTTTCTCTTTTCATCATATATTAATCCAGCATTGCTAAAGACTCTCTCAGGAACACTAATTGGAGGACAGGCCAAATATTTCCCTGCAAGCTTACCTAAGCATGGGTAAACAATTTGCTTAACTTTCACCCAGCTAATAGTATCTAGTCGTTTTCTTGGTGATAGTTTTCAATCACTTGCACTAACTACATCTTTTGGTAATGCGTGTGTTTCTTCATCACTACTAGACTGTACAAATTCTTCCAGTGAATCTGTTATTGATTTACTTGTATAAAGTATTGATTCTGTAGATTTCGTTTATTTCCTTTTAATGGGTGGCGAATTAATAGACTATT